>JABWIB010002396.1:4800-36542 GCA_016617825.1 Platyplectrum ornatum | reverse complement strand
TTATTTTGCGGATTCACAAAGTGATCTCCTACTATCAATGACTTACAAGTAACACAACCAGTACATTTATAACAGCCATTAGTACGTGTAAGGAAAGTTCCCTGTCTCTGTGGAGGTTTGCTCATAATTTGATTTTTAACTANNATGTCCCTCAAGTTTCTTGCTCTCTTATATCCAAACAAAAGGTTCTTCTTTCGAATCTCCGGTAGAGTAGCATCTGTGGAAACAATTGGCCATAGAGACTTCGCTGCTCTCTTCGAAAAGAAGCTCAAGTGGTTGTATGTAGTAATCCAAGGTATAACTATATATATATATATAGAGTTTCAGAGACGGCTACATTAGAAGAGCTCACACCCAACAATTAGAATACCCTAGGCCCCTGATGGCTAACCTGTGACACTCCAGATGNTGTCAAACTACAAGTCCCATCATGCTTTGCCAGCTCGTGCTAAAGTCTCAGCATTCCAAACTCCTTGCAATGTATGATGGGACTTGTAGTTTGACAGCATCTGGAGTGTCACAGGTTAGCCATCAGGGCCCTAGGCCATTCAAGTCTTAGTTCCACGCCTCAACAAAGTGGAGATGGCCAGTCGACCAAAGCATAGGTCCATCACTAAAGCATAGAGTTGTGAAATGTGGTGTGAGGGGGTTTACAGGCAACAGAGTCACACAAATTGCGAGATGGAGTAGCACACATGAGTCTGGTTATCTCTCGAGTAGTTTAAAGGCCTGTAGATCGCTCAAGAAGTCTCTCTCTGGGATGGGAAATATTCTGTGTAGCCCATAAATTAAAGGAGGGACCCTCCTGGCACCAGCAGACAGACCCTGTCTAGTCCCATCACAGCTTTTGGAGAAAATCCAAGGAGATATGCATGATGGGAAGTGTGTACTGTATACAAGAGGTGTTAAAGGTGACAAAAGGGGAGGAAAGCTATGTTATGAGGCGGAGGTGATTCCAACAGCATAGTGTCAGGCCTATAGTTGGGTAAGAAATGCGGGGTAGTGACGGATCCCAGGTAGGTAAGGTACCGGAACACTCCTTCAGGGACCACTTCAAAATTCTCCCAAGCACAGTAGCTCAGTAACATCCTTTCAGAGACGGTAGTTGAAGGCCACCCCTGAGCCGGCTACCTGAGCTTCTGACCTCTCCATAAAAACACCCTAAAGATTCTCTCAGCCTCTTGAAAAAAGTGTTTGGGAATAAAGATAGGCAGAGTTTGGAGGAGGTGTAAGAATTTGGGCAACACAGAAATTTTAGGAATATAGATATAGAGAGAGAGATGAGATAAGACATATAGTCCAGGAGTACAGATCCCTCCGTACCAGTTGCAGGAGAGGGGGGGAAATCAGCCCAGAAAAGGTCAGGAGAGGATTTAGTAATGGTAACTTTCAGGTACTTAGGGTGCCATTTAAAGGGGAAAGAGGTTTAGGCCGAAGACTACCAACTTATCGAAATTGATTTTGAAATTGAAATATATGTATATAAGCTATAGTGGGCAAATTCCAACATAAGGTTGGAGAGGGAAGTCCGTAGTAAAGGCTTTTGACACTGTGCCCCATTGCAAGCCATGCCATGAAGCTCGCAATTATACATATTGTTTCCGCTGATCATCCTTAACATGTCTTACAACTTAATTTGAGTCCACTTGTGGTAAATTCCGTTAATAGGACATGATTTAGAAAGGCACACACCTGTCTGTTCAAGGTCCCACAGTACATGTCAGAGCACAAACAAAGCATAAAGTGAAAGGAATTTCCTCGAAGCACACATCTGGGGAAGGGAATAGAAAAATAAAGGTCCCAATGAGCACAATGGCCTCCAGCCGTCTAAACCACAGCATTCCTCTGTGGAGAGAGCGGTAAACCTTCCATAAGGACAA
Source organism: Platyplectrum ornatum (assembly GCA_016617825.1). Taxonomy (NCBI): domain Eukaryota; kingdom Metazoa; phylum Chordata; class Amphibia; order Anura; family Limnodynastidae; genus Platyplectrum; species Platyplectrum ornatum. The sequence continues at coordinate 34,662 of JABWIB010002396.1, read as the reverse complement.
CCATCTCTACCACAGTCCATCAATCAGTCCTGTGTGGTAGAGTAGCCAAATGGAAGCCTGCCTGGAGCTTACCAATATATTATGGTCTGATCAGACACTGATCGAACTCTTTGGCATGAATACCAGGGGTTATGTATGGAGGAAACTGGGCACCACTCATCACCAGGCCTATACCATCCCTACATTGAAGCATGGTGGTGGTGGTAGCATCATGCTGTGATGATGTTTTTCTGTGGCAGGGACTGAGAGACTAATCAGGATAGAGGGAAAGATGTACAGCAACATCCTGGATGAAAACCTGCCCCAGAGCGCTCCTGGCCTCAGACTGGGGCGACGGTTCATCTTTCAACATGAGAATGACCCTAAGCACACAACAATGATATCAAAGGAGTGAATTCAGGAAAACTCTGTGAACGTCCTTGAGTGACTTGAATCCGACTGAACATCTCTGGAGAGATCGGAAAATGCACCAGCACTTCCCATCCAAGAGGTGGTGCAAAGAGGAATGGGCAAAACTGCTCAACAATAGGTGTGCCAAGCATGTGGCATCATATTCAAAAATACTTAATGCAAAGGCTGTGTATAGTGGGACTGCTATTAAAGATAAATAAATAAGTATGTCAATTCTACGTTCAAATCCTTCGCTCAGCTCAGAGAAGATTTCCAATTTACCCACTCTGAATTCTTACCTACAGCTCAGGCACGCCTTGGCATCTCAGTTTCGAACCCCTCCACTGGATCTCGTTCATTCCAAAGTTAAAAAACTCCTGCAACGTTTGCCTCCTGCTAAACATATTTCCACACTATATGACTCTCTTGTCAGTGCGCTGCCCCCCCTGTCTCTCACAATTTTAAGAGATTGGTGGGAGGCGGATCTAGGTCCCATATCGGATGACGACTGGTCACAAATGTTGAGCTGCACTCCCGATGCCACGGCGTGCCTGCGCTATCAACAAATTCATTTTTATATTCTGCATCGGGTGTATTACACTCCTTTGCGTATGCAGCGCCTGGGCCTCTGCTCCACGGCGGACTGTNCGAAATGTGGAGCCCCTGCGGCTGATTTCTTTCATCTCCTCTGGAGCTGCCCAGTCATAGCTCGGTTCTGGGCTGATGTGTGGTCCTGCGTACGTAGCACCATCCCCGAACTTCTTAATTTGTTTTTTTTGTTGGGAACTATCATTGTTGTTTGTATTTTATGTTTTGTGGGGTGCCACTATCTGCGATGGTGCTCACCCCTCATGTTATGTACCTTTTTTTTACAAAATTTCAATAAAAATTTACAGAATTAAAAAAAAAAAAAAGATAAATAAATAATAATAAACAAATTATATTTATTATATACACTCACACGCACAATTATACATTTTTGCAGATGACACAAAGATATGTAACAGAGTAGACACACCAGGAAGGTTAAGAATGATGGATGATCTGGGTAGACTGGAGGAATGTGTGATTGTGGCAACTGCAGTTGGCTAAAAAATGCAAAAACTCTAATGCTCAATATAATGTTAATGGCGTTACATTAGAAACCGAGGACAGGGATTGAGGGGTCGCCATTTTTTTGTCATGTCTTTATTTACATTTTCACAAGCGAGAGAAAAAACAAAGCCCTACATACAACAGAAACCCATGAGAAAAATACAAAGGGGGGAGAACCCCCAGCTGTGAAACATGGGGGTCCGATTCAATTCTCTTCATGCCCCCTTACGCAAACAGCGCCTTATCTACTCACGGGTCATTGAGCCGCGTATAAAAGGCAGCGTGTTTTGGCTACCATAAGAGACGGTCAAGGCAGCAACACCGTCAGAATACGTAACAAACTAGGGAGCACTCCGCCATAGAGGAAACAAGGGGAGATGGGAAGGGAAACAAAAGCAAAATAAAAGAAGAAAGAGTAGAGCTAGGAGACACCACAGGGGAGGTGGGGGAGTTAGGGGGCAAGAGGAGAACCCAGAGCACATGAGACGCTGTCGCCCCCAGGAAGAGGCATTGGACAGCTTGGAGCAGAGAAGAGAGAGGGGTGATATGATAGCAGCTTTCACATATATCAAGGGATGTCACCAGGTGCAGGAGGGAGGCATTATTCAAATAAAGAGGTGTAGTAGAACGCGAGGGCATGCGTATACACTGGAGGGTGGTAGGTTCAGGGGAAATGTGCGAAATAATTATTTCACTGAAAGGGTAGTGGATAAGTGGAATAGCCTCCCATCAGAAGTGGTGGAGACTAATACTACAGAACAGTTTAAGCAGCTTGGGATAAATATAAGGGTATAAGTGGGCAGACTAGGGTCACAGGCTCCTATATGCCATCACTTCCTATGTAAATCTGATATTGTGGAGAGTGGGGAAGATAAAAAGCAGCAATGCTTACAAGGTTTGTTACATATGAGATTTCCCCCCTCATATCACAAGGGGCACATTAAACTTCCAGTAATACATTTAAACATAATGTTCCATGTTTTGGGGGGATTTTGTCAGGACACAATGATTGCAATACTATGATTTTATGCTATTAAAGGTTAAATTATTCATATTAATGGATAAACTTCCCAAGAAGGCAAGATAAGATGGAGATGCTGTGTGTAGTGATTGCAGATTTCTACATCGTGTTCATTTCAGTGCATGTAAAGGGTATTAAGGAGAATCAGATGAGCTGGATCTGCATTAGTCTCTGCTTACCAGAGCGGTAACTTTCCCACTTGTAGCTGAAGTGACTAATAAATCTCTGATAGAGAGAGTGCCGGATTCACACTTTTCTGAAAGCAGTTTCTCTAATTCTGTAACCTTGGATTTTTTTCTTCATTTGTAGCCAAAGCTTAAATTTACACCAGTGATGTTCAAGATGCGTGGAGGACATTTGAACACGTTTTAAAGCTGCATCTGGATGATATAGTATATGCACAATTAGTATATTTTCATTCCTTTGTTTAATCTCCCTTATATCCACTTGAAATCCTCTGTGTGGAATAACATACTTTCAGTACGTATGTCTCCCCCAGCTTGGTCCCAAGCTACCAAGTTCATGAATAACTCCCTGCTGCTTAAATGGACTATATCCATTTCAAAATAGCTCATGAAAATGAAGTAGAAATGCGGTAGTGGGTAGAGGGATCGCTGTATATTTAACGCAATTCACAAACTCACTCTTTAAGCACGATGGCAACTCACAGCGAGAAACATCGAAACTCACAGTCCATCTCGCTGTTTAATAAATTTCCCCCCAGACCTTTTACCTGCTTAATTGATGACGAAATAACAAGGGACTTGTCCACATCTGTCCATGAAATAGATTTTCAGTCAATAGTCCCATTAGTTTTGGGAGGCACATATAGAAACTGTTGTCATGCCTTCACTGTTCACCTTATAGATGTAAATACCCTCACATTAAAGCTCTGCAGGTAAAAAAAAAAAAAGCTTCATTTCAAATCCATTGTGCTTGTGTGTAGAGCCAAAAGATATATGCTGAGTTTGTAGTATACAGAATGGATGGCTCAGTTGATAGCACTGATGCCTCACGGCATCAACGTTGTAAGTTTGATTCCCCGCACAGGACCTTGTATGTTCTCCCCATGTCTGTGGGGGTTTCCTCCTTGTGCTCCTTTTTCTTCCCATATCCCAAAAAAACAGTCTGGTAGGTTAATTAGCAGCTGACTAAATTGTCCCTGGTGTATGTGTAATTGCACCTATGTATCAGTCTCCTATAGAATGTAAGCCTGCGGGCAGGGCCCCTCTTCCCCACCCATTCTGTCTGATACAAATTGCAAAGTGCTACATAATATGATGGAGATATATATAAACCTGGTAATAAATAAATAGTGTGCGATGTGTCTCCATTCTGGAAATGTTTATTAAATAAATGGATTTTAGTACAACCAATCGTTAGTCTGAAAGGGTTTAGGGAAGTGTTTGAAATACAAATAAACACATCAGGTGAGTAACTTTTTAACGAATGAAAATATTATTCGTTGTTTATTTAATGTAGTTTCTATGTGTCTAATCACCAGCACAACACTGTGGTTTATACGGCTTATATCACTGGACTGTATAACTTGTTTTTGCTATTGCACAACCTATAATTGTATTGTAATCATACACATAATACAAACAAGACTTTCAGGAAGTAAAAGGTAAAATATATTCTGTGTTCAAATTACGGAAAAGGATGCAAACAAACTGGAAGAAGTGTCTGAAAGCAAATGTCTTCCCCTTCTGTGATATAGACTGGGATGCATTACAGAATACACTGAAGGCAGCTGCTTTACCTATATTATGGACCGAAATATTGTGCATAGACGAAGCCTGGAAGCAGAATATATGGGCAAGAAAGAGGTAACCTGCGCTGATTTAGAGATTGCCATGCCCGGTACTGAGCGCGCCCCTCCCAGCACACTGCTCACTTCTGCCTTTATGTCATTAGACAGATGATCAGAGCTGGCCATGAACTTTCATTTACTGAGGCATGTATTGACTCAGCAGAGCAGCTATTGATTGAAAGGGCAACCTTCCCATTACTGTCCTCCATCCCTGATCTCCTCTCCTCAGTTCATTCCCATGATTTCTCTTTTACGGTAGCATCCTTCTGCTTCTAGCCTTTGTATGTCCCTTGTTGCATTAGTATATTATCCCCCCCCCCTCACCCTCTGTGCCTTTATTTCCCTCCCAGCATTGTACTCTCCTTCCATTTCTGCTTATATCATCTCCCCCCTCACTAACAAACCATCACATCTGACTGTCCTCTGCCAGCCCCAGGACCACGCCTGGAATAAGATGTTCACCTCCAAATCTAGCTCGGTTTCCCCCTCTCCATCCATGGAGCAGACAGACACAGATAATCTGGATATAAGAACCAAGGTGCAGCTGCAGGGGGTCTTGTGGAAAAGACCCTTTGGAAAGACATCAACTAAATGGTCCAGGAGGTAAGAGAAGTTATCAACTGTATCCTAAAAACGTCTTAGAATGGCTTGATAGGGGTCTAGTCTAGTGATACTTTTGCCATACAAATGTAATATATAGTAAATAATAAAGTGACGATGATTAATGTCCCAGTGAAATATTTCTACTCTTTGCAGGTTTTTTATAATAAAGGACAGCTTTTTGCTTTATTATGCAGAGAATGAAAAGAGAAACTTTGAAAGCAACAGATATTTTAATATACACCCTAAGGTGAGTTATCTATATCTCACATATCCAAATATAAAATAATAATAATAATACATATGTTTTCTGTGATCCCTCACTTAGAGCTGTATTGTATTGCCTCTTAGGTGTTATACATGTCATTATAGCCTCATTGTTGGATTGCATGTGCTTGCAGATGTGGTAATATGGCATATTATACATGTTATAACATATTATTAAATCATTTGCCATTCTCTGACATGGTTCTGTACATCTTTTTTTGCCACGAGTCAAAAAGCAAAATTCATGTACTCTATTTCAGTTTCAGAAACCTTTATATTTTATTCTTCAGTAAAAGTTTAGAAAATGTGATAAACATAATGGACCAGATCCAGACTTACTAGTTCATGCGAGCTGAGCTCTGACATGCAGCAGCAACGGATATTATATGATATTGCCAAACAATCCCAATTTGTGTGTGTTAGGGAACCCTGGGACTCTTTTGCACCCCCTATATGGAAAATATGGTCAGTGCGGAAATAAGGATTATGGCCTATTTACTAATCGGGGAGATTGCATGAAGATTGAAAAGTGGGGATGTTGCCCATAGCAACCAATCAGATTTGAATTTACATTCTCCAGTATGTAAAATGAAACTGAGAGCTTGAATCTGATTGGTTGCTATGGGCAACATCCCCACTTTCCAATCCCACAGTTTAGTAAATTTAGGCCTTGGAGTATCCGTGCTGTGACTTGTGAGTACCTGCACAGTATCAGTGTAAAATACAGCCACAACTCTTAAGTCTGGATATGGTCCAGCGTTCTCATTAAATGCCTGCAACTGATATCTAATGTTTACCATGGCCTTTCCTCAGGGAGTGATACCACTTGGTGGATGCCGGGTGGATGCTAAAGAAGAGCCTGGCATGCCGTATTCCATTAATATCTCACATGACGATTTCCATGTAGGTATTTTGAACAGTTTGACTTTATACCTAGAGTAATGGTTTATAAGTTGGATTTTAGGGAATAAGAACATTTTCTGTAAAATGAGGGTCTGAAGATTCTGCAAGAAGAGGCCCAGAATGTAAAGTTATATCTCACGCGTCACAGTTTTTTGACTTACATTGTCCCGTCTGTTCTTTATGACATTGCTGTCCCTTATCTACGCTTCATGTGTGCTACCTATGATTCTAGCCCAGTGTCCTTGCTGCTGTATACTGTGACAGACAGTAGAACGCACATACTCAGACACAAGTGATGGTGCACCTCCAGCAATGACTCTCAGCCTAGACCAGGATGCTCTCGCATAGAGCTGTGTTGTGCATAGGACTGCAGCTCTTTCTACTCTGCAGGGAAACATCCTGCTGGCAGCAGAGTCTGAGGCTGAACGAAGCCAGTGGCTGGAAATGCTGCATGAATCTGGCAAAGTGTAAGTACAAAGTGTTCTCAGTATGTCATGCCAAAATGGAATTTATGACAATATGTAAAGTTATTTTACCATTTTATGAATTTCGAACTCTTCCACCTGGCATCAGTACTGGTTACAATATATTATTTGTATGATTGGATAATGCTACCGCTTTGTAACTCTCCACAGACACTACACAAGTTGCACTCAATAGTCTAAATTTACTAAACTGCGGGATTAAAAAAGTGGGGATTTGGCCATAGCAACCAATCAGATTCAAGCACTCATTCTCCAGTATGTAAAATAAAACTAAGAGCTTGAATCTGATCGGTTGCTATGGGCAACATCCCCACTTTTTAAGTGTAGGAAATATGGACCCTGGGCTCCAGAAGAATTTATACCTCTTTTCCACCAAGAAGCCAGGNTCAGAGCTGGGTTTGTACGCTGCATTTTTCCCAGGTCAAAAAAAAAGACCCCTTTTCCACTGCAAGGTGAACCTGGGTTGACACCATTTCCACTGAATGGAGATGAGTATTGTTACCTACTATGTTTAATGGGAAACCCCTTTTCCACTGCAGCGACCTGGGTACAAACCCTGCATTAGTCCCAGGTGAAAACCCGAGTTTCATTTCTTGGGACCCTTTTCCACCAAAATAAACCTGGGTCTATGTGCATAAACCTGGGTTTTTTTTGTCAGTGGAAAAGGGGTATTACTTAACTATCACATGAACATGGAATTTGATGGGACGCAGCCAACACCCCCACTTCAACAATAGCTATGGTGCCACGTACCACATACCACCCTGTTCTATTAAATCAAATAAATGGCCCAAGCTAGGAGCAATATTATAAAGTTAGCACATCATTAGCGACTTTTACAGATTGGTTTATGAATATATACACAAAGTGGTGGTTGCTCAGATCTATATGTAAATTAACTTCTAATGCATGTTGAATACATGAATATAAATAAAAACTATTACAAAAAAGTGATCTACTCCTTACAAGGAAAACAAATATGCTGCAATGCAAGGGATGCTATTTTATTAGATTTATTAATGGAGGGAAAATATTTTATGTTACACAGGCAGATTCCCATGGTTTGCACTGTTCTATAAACTCCATACAGCCATACATTAAATGTCCTACAATGAATGTCCTACTCACTGACTATTAAATGTTGCCCTTTATATGCTTTGCATGGACGCAGGATGGAAACTGCAGAGCGGCTCAAACAATATTGTAATTGTACTAATGTAATAATTCTATTGCTTCACCGCACAGGACCTGGCAGAATGCCCAGCTGGGAGAGGCTATGATCAGTAGTTTGGAGGCCCAGGGTTTGCAGCTAGCTAAGGAAAGGCAGGAATATTTTGGTTAGTGACTTTCTTATTGTAAGCATACATTGTGTGATACATTTTACAATTTGCCACAACATATATTATTTACCATGTTTTATTCAGGATTGTTGCCAACTCTTAGTTTCTCCCGGGAGGGAGAAATTTGGTAACCCTGGTTTTATTTTGTGTTTATGTGATATATAAAGTGCTAGAAATAATATTTTACAACATTTACAAATGAAATACAAGTAGTGTTAATATGTTCCTCTTAAACGTATGGGCCATTAATATATAAAAACACTAATCCATCAACAACATATTAATAACAACAGAGGACAAGATCCAGCAGTTATTACACTTGGGCTGGAAACATCATCTCTCAACTCTAATGAAATTTACCTCCCCTGCAATTCATCACTAGTGAGTAAGTCAATAGTGCCTAAAGTCTGAATCAGGTCCATAGATACAAGTTTGGATGTAAGATTATTAGTATCTTATGAAGTGCAAACATTTCTCTATATGCATTTACCTTTCTCTGAACCCTGTGCTGCATTATCCTGTGCTGTGTTTACCAGACTTCAAATAATACTTCATCGATCACCACAAGGAATATGTTATTTATAGTTACTGGATGCAGCCCCGCTGAGACACACACCTTTGCACTGTCTGAGGGGAGCAAGTGCACTTATAACATATAAGGTGAACCGGTGAAAACATTTTACCAATAAATACTGAAGTCAGGACATGAGCACTCACCTCTTAGCACCGGAGATGACTGCTAATACCAATACTCTCTACAGACTGTAATGTACAACAGCGTAGCTGGGTTTGAGCAATAAATAAATAAAATAAGGATGTCCTCTCAGTAACCACTAAGACCTACTGACAGATACAGAATTGATATATGTTATACATTATTAATGTAAATATAATGTTATGTCAAGCTTAAAGAGGTATTATATATGTATTTATGCTGACTTTTTGTTCATTTTATCACTGTGATATATCTATAGGGTATGTAGCCTGGCACGTGCTCCATTAGAGGTACAGACTGGTATCTGTATATCACTGTACATTTTGTATTTTGTTGTGATGTAGATAAACTGATGGAGGAAACAGAGGAACTCTGCTCACAACGAGAACAAAAAGAGGTGAGATAACATCTTATGTCCATGACATGTCTAAGCTGCTAGTGAAGGTCACAGTGCACTCCAGAAAGTCTATTTATGCCATTATTATTTCCACGCCTGGATAAGACATAAGAAGGCAGCCTCTTCACTAATAGTGGCAGTCTACCTCCATATGTTCTCCTATGTTACTTCTATATAAAAGACAACCTGCACAACATAGCTCCTGTTCAAACATACAATGGAGTTGAAAGCGCAGACTCTGTGGATATTGAAGCTGTGGCCTCTGTGCTCATGGTTCCATCAGAAGCAGGAAAAGGACATAAGGGATGATAGGGAATGCCCCTTTTACCTGTGTGCTATCCAGAGGTAGGTGCTTCAGATGAAACACTCACCTCTCAATCATCCAGAATCTGCAAAACTGTAAAAAAAAGCAGCCATGATGGCACACAGGATGATGTTATATCACTGATATATTTCTTACATCTTATATCTATGTAGGTGTATTTGCGATGTACTTATTATGTTCTATATACCAAGAGCTACTAATGCAATGGATTTGAAAACTATGATTTATTACATATGCAGTCAACTCTTTTCTTACATTTGTCTGTAGGAACTGGAGAGATTAAACCAGGTTCTGGAGTCTGAAAAGAGCCATTTTGAAGACCTTGTGCAGGAACTCAGACTGGAACAGGAGCATATCAAACAGTTGAGTCCTTAATGATGATGATGATTATTAAAAATAATATTAATAAAGAATAAATCTCTGATGCTGCAGTTGGATGCACAAGCAGATGCGCAGAGTATAGAAGATATGAGCATCTTGTTTAGGGAGGGTCTAAGACCTACAGTAGAAGAATGAAAAGAAAGCAAGATACAGTTTGGTTGTGGCAGATGTCTGTTAGGATGATCTTGCTGCTTACAGTCAAGGTCATGGAAGAGTGGATGAGGGTTTCTATTTGAGTCATATACTGGTATATTAGCTAGGCTCACATAATAGGACTAGAGGAGAGTCTAAAACCTAGGAATGAAATTAAAAATGACTGGTACTTGCAAGAGTCTTAAATCCAGGGGAGTGAACAGGGAATTGCTGTAATGGTGGATACTCACTTGCACAATTGTCTCAGCTTCTGACAAAGGGGCCATAGCCATGAAAATCATGCACCTTGTAGGGGATCCAGAATTATGTTAGATAGCTGACTTCTGCACACAACTGGCGTATGCGCATGCCAGATGTGCACAAGCGGATCCCCTGACGTATTGGATCTGTACGAATGACTTAAGGCAGGACTCTAGCAGTGTAAGCCCCCACCTTTTCCAGACAAGAGAGGTGAGTGACAGGGGAGTTCACTCCGCTCTGCTGCCCGCCAGCACTGGATCTGGTCCCCTGAGAGGATCATTGTACAGCCGAAATTCATCAATCAGTGGTCATTCCTGTGTAATCACACATTGGTGTCCGTGTAGTCTGTGTCAATCTTGTCCAATAAACCAGTATTTTGTTGTACTAATCAACTCACTATTATTCTCCCTCTGGCCTCAGGGAACTAGATATGACTGTCCACTGTCTGAAGGGAGTAGGAGAAGAGAAAAAGGAACTGTGCAGCCTCACACAGCACCTGCAGCAGACAATGGAGGTGAGTGTCACAGCCATAACTAAGAGTTCATTTGTGGTATGTGGTGTATATACCACATATATCCAATCAGTCAGCACAAATGTAATACAAGAAGCCACAGATAGTTACAAATGCATGTAATATAATATAATACTCATTGGTTTAGGTGCCACTGTCAGTGCACAATTTACTAAGAGGAAGTTTGGTAAAGCGGCCCTTAGATTGTGTTTTTTTTTGATGGTTTGAACCGTCAGAATTGCTAATGGTAAAACCATTTCAGGACAGAGATTTTACTATCACCGCCCTGATTTGCAGTAGAAAGTAAAATATACAAAGTAAACTATATAATGCACCACATTTACTTTCCACTAGTTTCTTAAAGCGCCAAAAAAACTACAATTTGTACAAAATCTCATTCATAAGATTCACCTTATTTTGTAAAAATCTAATTTTAAAAGTTGGAAAATCCCTCAGCTTGTAGAATTACCATTTCCAGCATGGCCATGTGTGCCAGGTCATGCTGGCATCCGGTGAACCACATGTGACAGCATGATTTTTCACCTGCTATCACTACACGAACGCTGTCCCCCCCCCCCCCCCCCCCCCCCCCCCCCCCACACCACTACTGCCACTAACTATGATATATATAAATAAATACAAAATAAATAAATGAAGAATTGCTGAAGTCTCTCTGGAATCACAGTGCTCACTAACCACAGTGCTGTAATGCTGTCACATGATATTACACTGGGGTTCAGGAGACGGACACAGAGACTCAATATTTAAGTCAATGCTTGTTTGGTCATTACCATGCTCTGCATTGCTTCACTGTAAGGTACAGGCATCATGGTGGACGGTAAGTCTGGGTATGTCACCGCGTGCTTTGACTTGGAGCCAATGCTCAGACTGTTCATTAGACGAAAGTAGCAGTCTGTACAGTGGTCTTTCAATTTCATCCGAACCACTGGAACAGTAAAATGTATGTGTCAAATACACTTCATCCAGTACAGCGTTCTCTCATACTTAAAACCCCTGCTTGTGTGTCTATACCCTTCATGCTGATATGTTTATCTGTCTTCAAGTATTGTATTTGTCCATTCACATTGCGGGTTGGATAAAATGGTTGAAATGACACATTTTCCACAGTCTATCTATGGACGTATAACCACAAAATAGAGCGTGTATGTGCACTCTATTTTGAGAAGCCTTATTTAAATTGCGTAACCAATGCAATTTAAATACCGGGCAGAGGGTGTGGGTGTGTATGGGAAGTACGCACGGTGCGTGGGGGGAAGCATGCAAAGTATACAGTTAGGACTTGGCTAAGAACTTACATACACCCGCATTGCAAGCGTAAAGGTAGAGTTCCTGTTGCGGATTCCCCTACATATGGGGAAAGTGGGTACAGCCACTTAAATTCTTAACAATGCAAATTCAGCGTTTGGTCCATCATACACTGAAATAGTGGTTATTTATAAGAGTCAGGGTTTGTCCTTAGATCTTAATGGACCTGATTATTCTTATAGCATTCCTATGTGTTCAAACAATGTTGTGTCCATGAATTGCAGGAGCTGTCTGTAGAGAAGCAGAGGACTATAGCCAAACTGGAAGCCAGTCAGAATCACCCCGAGACATCAGAGAGCTGCAGCGAGCATCCCAGGCAGGGTCTGCACGGCAGCCTCGAGAAGATTGAGAGCAGGATGCAAAAGTTACTAGAGGAGAAGCTGCAGGCGGAGAGCAGGTGGGGCAGTCCTACCGGAGGGATAAACTACATTCATTTACTTACTTCCTAACAACATATCTGTGAAAGGTATATCGGTATAATCCTATTAGGTTTAATCTTAACGCAAGGAGCCAAATATGAAGCTAAAGAACCAGGTCTGTAACTGCAACATGAATAGTGACAAACATTGCACTATAGTGTTGCCGGTATGTCCCGGTGCTGATCTCCAGGGCCTAAATTTTCTAAGCAGGGAGATTGAAAAGTGGGGATGTTGCCCATAGCAACCAATCAGATTTGAACGCACATTCTCCAGTATGTAAAATGCAACTGAGAGCTTGATTATGACTGGTTTCTATGGCAATATCTCCACATTTAAATCTCCTTGCAATCTCCCTGCTTAGTAAATTTAGTGTATTTCAGGATTGCAAGAGTAGCTAATGTATGGTATAGCCAAGCTACACATTACACTGTGTATTATGCAAAAAAAAAAAAACACTTTCTAATACAACAGAAATGAAAAAAGTATGAAAAACCAGATAAAACACTCTTACGAAACAATTATTTAGCTTAAACAATGAAGAAAGCATTTACAGTGCCATGGGTGTGTGTGTGGCAACTGAATACATCTCTATGGGTGCATTGTTCTCTTGCTGAGCATACATTGTGTAAAACCAATAAATGAAATGGATGCAAATAGAGGAAGCAATACTTCTCATATCTTGCCTTCCTAGGATGAAGGAAAATGAAGAGAGATTTAGAGTGCTGGAGGAGGAGCGCGCATACTATGTCTCTGAGTCTCAGGCATTGCAGAACTCTTTATCTGAGCTAACTGCTGAGAAGGAACAAACAGAGCAAGAGCTGGAGGTAGAAAAGAGACAAACATTTCATTTATATAAGATGATTGAATTAAACATGCAATACTTTTATCTGTTGTATTGATTGTTATATGGTGCTTCATGCTCCAATCAGGTATCAACTGTGGAGAGTTATCCTATAAAATCCTATACTAAACTTGTGTAATACCCCGTTCACATTACCAGCCTTGAAAAAGCTGGCTTAAGAGCCAGGGTGTAGATGCTGGGGAAATTGGAGGGGCTGTGAAAAAAGGACCATTCAGATTTGCTGAAAAAGCCAGCTTTTTGGCAAAAAAGCAGTGTCTGCACTGTTCACATTGAACCCTGCTTTTTGCTACCAGTACACATCGTTACTCAGAAAATGTGCTGTGATTGGCTGTGATTGTTTGTTTACATGAGGGGAGGGGGGAGGAGTGGAGACAGGCAGTGCTGGAAACAGCTGACTGTGTGAGCCAATCAGCGCTGCACAAACACAATGGGAGAGGAAAGCCAGCTATGTACTGTTCACACTGACTGAAAAAGCTGGATAGGAGGGCAAAACCCCTTCTAAAAAGCAGCCTCTGAACACCAGCTTTCAGTAGCCAACTTTTTGTTCACACTGAGTTTAGGAGCCGGCTTTTTCAATGCAGTCAGCTTTTTCAAAAAAGACATTAATTTGAGGTAATGTGAACAGGGTATAATACAGATTTTGTTTGTGGATTCATCACTCAGCATCGCATGTAAGCAAGTTGTACTTTGTCAGGATGAAACTGCTACACTTACACTGCCTATTAATGGCACTCACACTCGTGTGTGCATCTCTGAACTAAGCAACAAGCCAAAGAGATATAACATTCTCTCTGTATTCACAGTATAGTAATGATCTGTGTCGCTTACTTAGCTGCAGCTGAAGGTACAGATGGATCTAGAGAAGAGGCTTCACGAAGCAGAGGAGGCTCTGGGGAGGCTCGAGGTGGGGCTCAATTCTGCTATCCTGAACCAAGACAAAGAGGAAAAAATAAGAGCAGATGTCGGCCATTTGAAAAGTAAGTATGAGCTGGAAATAATAATATTTGGTAGCAATGCTCAAAGAATGAGGCCAAAAACAAATAGGTAAATATGAAATCCAATTAAGGAAACGTCGCAGAGCCAGAGAACAGATATTATGTTATACATGAAGCCATATTACAATAGTCATGTTGTGGTTTATTTGGATTCCTGAGGAAGGTATACGAGCCTCTTCTGGTAACAGTATTAGGCCCGGTTAATTGCAGAAGGTAAGGAAACTATGGTAAAAGTAAATACAAGAGTAGAAAATGTATTAACTACCAGAATCTAATAGTGTTAATCAGTGAAAACTTGAAATGTGCTTCATAAATACAGAGTATATATATATATATATATATATATATATATATATATATATATATGTATATATATATATATAAAATATATATGATGGCAGAGGGAAGAATTTACGTTACAACACCCTCATACAATCATACATCATTAAGGTTTATAATGTGATCAAAGATGCCTTGTACTGAGTAATAATACAATATAATGAGTTTAATAATGTAGGATATGTGAAAGAGGAGGATACAATTGTAACAGATGGCTATGACCTCTTCTTTTCTTATTTCCTGCAGAGTTTTTTGAAGAATGTATAAGGGACGCTGAGATTGATGCAATGAAACCTGTCATTATGAAGAATTCCGTATACGTGCCACGAGCAGCAACCAGGCGCATTAAAAGCTGCCGCTTTCGCCGCCAAAGACCCAACTTATCTCGATGTGAGTCACTGGTTATCCTATCCATGTCCTTCATTCTAGCAATTATTACGTGGTCTAAGTTATTTCAGTCATGCAAACGCATCAGCCAGGGATCAGCAACCGGGAACTTCCATGGTGGCTTTATCCCTATTTGTGGATAGATGTAAATAGAAGCAGAGTGACAGAAAAGAACAGACAGGAGAGAAAAGGTAAAGTATATTAAAATGTATTATTAAGTATCTTAAAATAAAATGACTATGAAGCTGAAAGATTTAAGGAGAAGTGTATTAGGAGAACAGCAAAAAGGTGGTGGGAGTGGGAGTAAAGAGAATTATAGTAATAGGGGCTGAAGAGAACAGTGCAGAGTGTTTTTGCAGGGAGAGAGGTGTAAATTAATCACTGCCTGGTACTGGGGGCATGAATAGATTAGCAAAGGTAAAGTGTAATTAATTAGCATGCTTAGACCAAGGTATAGACAAAGACAAAGGCCACTTAAAGCCGCGGAAAGCAGCACCAGAGATCTAATGTATGATCCCTGCTGTATCCAAATTGACTTTCTTGATGTTATGATCCGTATCAATGTACCAATAGTGATCCATATCAGTGTACCAATAGTGATCAGTATCGGTGCACCAATAGTGATCAGTATCAGTGCACCAATAGTGATCAGTATCAGTGCACCAATAGTGATCAGTATCAGTGCACCAATAGTGATCCGTATCAGTGCACCAATAGTGATCCGTATCAGTGCACCAATAGTGATCCATATCAGTGCAC
The DNA here is from genome assembly GCA_016617825.1 of Platyplectrum ornatum. NCBI lineage: Eukaryota > Metazoa > Chordata > Amphibia > Anura > Limnodynastidae > Platyplectrum > Platyplectrum ornatum. The sequence continues at coordinate 18,939 of JABWIB010002396.1, read as the reverse complement.
CAATAGTGATCCATATCAGTGTACCAATAGGGATCAGTATCAGTGCACCAGTAGTGATCAGTATCAGTGCACCAATAGTGATCAGTATCAGTGCACCAATAGTGATCAGTATCAATGTACCAATAGTGATCCATATCAGTGTACCAATAGTGATCAGTATCGGTGCACCAATAGTGATCAGTATCGGTGCACCAATAGTGATCCGTATCAGTGCACCAATAGTGATCAGTATCAGTGCACCAATAGTGAGCCGTATCAGTGCACCAATAGTGATCAGTATCAGTGCACCAATAGTGATCCGTATCAGTGCACCAATAGTGATCCGTATCAGTGCACCAATAGTGATCCATATCAGTGCACCAATAGTGATCCATATCAGTGTACCAATAGGGATCAGTATCAGTGCACCAGTAGTGATCAGTATCAGTGCACCAATAGTGATCAGTATCAGTGTACCAATAGTGATCAGTATCAGTGTACAAAGTGATCAATATAACTAACCAGATCTCCCATCTCTCTTGCTTTATTTTTGAATTCCTGGCACCTGTTTATAATTGAATCATGGTGTGTACACACTAAAGATACAGTATATTTGTAAAAACACCCCATTTATTGTGTGCTCTGCTGATTTTCAGTGGGCACGCAGCAGTTGGTTGTGTGATTGCACCCTTCGCACAGAATAGTGTGTCAGGCTGAGGTAATGGACACTTACTTTCAGAGGTACCAGTGAATGCAACACTGCATTTTTGAATTTTACTGTTCCAATAGTTTAAAGGAGGGCTGGAAGTGGGGGTGTATACAGGGGTATAAATCTCCATTCAGTTCTATTATTTTCTATGTTTTCATACCCCCACTTCTAAATTCTCACTTTGACCACTGGTTTAAAGGGAACAAAAACTGTACAGCCTGACAGATATTCTGGGCATTAGCTGCAAGTCAGAAGCACACCATGACACACCCAGACTTACTGCCAAGAGGACCATGTTTTAAATCAAATCAATTCCTGTACCAAACACTAGTGAAAAGTTTAAATGTTCAAAATATGAGCACGTTTTGGCGGCGACCAAGTTAGTATTAACTCAAACTGTGAGTCTCCCTGTCTATCCCATGAACATATTTTGTTAAACAAGGAAATTTCAAAGGCAAACTATTGGGCTCCAGGTTGAAAGAATGACATCTCTGTGTGCAAAAAGCAACAATACAGTATTCTCCCTGCATGCAAACACTAACATTCATTTTACCCCCCTGCCCCCCCCCCCCCCCCCCCCCCCCCCCCCCCCCCCAAACCCAGGGCAAAAAAAAGCACTGGATCANTGACCAGTGTTATTAAGGACTGGATCCAGACTTCCGTACATTAAGCTGCTTACACAAGTGGATTAGGAGCATACAGAGAATGCACAGTGAAGCACTGGTATGCACTTCATTCGATCTTGTTTTTGGGAGCCCAGGTGAATCTGTAAATGCGGGAATACTATACATTGGCAGAGCATAAAGAGTCAGCAAGATATGCAAGGTGGGTGTGGAGAGTCAGTTAAATAGTACATTAAGGGCTTGTAAATCCTTCTTTCCTTATGAGCCAGGTAAGGAGTCGTAATACCCTTGCATGCACAGACTTTGGGATCGCACATGTTATTCCATTATGTATGAATGGATTTATAAGCTAGTGACCAATATTTTTTTTTCCATTGTCATAACAATTGACATTTCAGCATAAAAGCAAGCCACAAAAGGAACAGCATACAGATATAAAATAGGCATCCAAGGAGAACAGGAATGAATTGGAGGCAGCAACAACATTGCAATCAGTTGCTACTAGTACAGAAGGCAGCAAGAGCAATGAGGCATCAGAAAACCGACTAGTGGGGACAGGCATGAAACAGCAATATAGAATTGATTCCAGTGCTGCCCCCAACAATCCTATCACCATTTGCATTTAATAGCCCCTTGGAGAATTTCAGTTAATTGTTGTTTTAAGAAATCATGATCACAACACAGCACAGTGTCCTCTTTCCAATTCCCAAACCTTGGTTGATATGTATACATAATTAGAGTAATTAACTAATAAAGCAAAACGAAGATATTCAAAATAGAACCATAGCCCACTTTCTTCTATGAGATAAACCACAGGTAGCAGCACAGGCAGATAATACTCTACATTTCTGAGGTTCAGCAAAGATATTCTTCTTTAAATTGTTAAAAAGTATTAATGCCTTATGAGCTTTATCTAGTGTTTAGTAAATGTATATAGTATGCAAAGATCATCATTTAATAAGAGGAGCACTATGAAACATCACACCTCCCAATTGTCCTGATTACAGCAGGACAGGCTGATAATAGGACACTGGTGGCAATGTGGATTATTTTACCCCACATGGGGACAATGGGGGTAGGGTTTTTGGTGGGACTTATTTGTCCCTTTTCACCCTGTAAAATGCTGGGAGATATGAAGAAATGACAGGAGGGCTCAGCTGCTTAATGGCTTTTCTGCCTTAACTAAAGTGTAAGGTCAAAGAAATGAAATGGAGATTCACTAAATATGGAGAAACACACCAGATGGTGTATACTCATTGCATGTTTAGTAAAGTTAGCTGTGAAACTTCACAATGAATACTAATACAAATCTGAGAATTCCCTTATTGCGTTGACATGCTTTGCATCCTATCTGTAATAACTTGCTTTCAGCGTCCTTTACGTTTATAGTATTCAGGAGATTGGAAGGATTTAGTGGTGCAGGAGGAGAATCATCTGGTGTATTCTGTTACAGTTCTCTCTCTCTCTTTTATTTGACAGCAGCAGGCAGTGACCCTGACAGGTGGGAGATTACTTCATTGTAACCTTTTCCATGCCAGGGTTTTATTTACAATGCCAATTAACCATTCCTATACTGAACGGTTCTAGAATCTATCATCCAGAATTCATTCATTCATTTTTGCACTGTGTTCAGACCCTGATGAAAACTGTTCTTTACAGTTGAAACGTCAGTACTTTTTACACTATGTGAGAATAATGAGACTCTATGTTTCACAATTTTGTATCATACATACATATATACACACAATATTTTGGTGCGGATGGGCAGCGGTTTAAATGAAATTCTCCAGGATCTTCTTTTAAAACTTTTAGTATTTGCTCTAAAGTTGCTGTATAAAATCTGAATTGAATATATAAGACCAGATCTAGATTTCCCCCTGGTGTACATGCATTCAATTTCATCCATCTTTACATTTAGCAGATACACATGTATCATTACTACTCCATTGGAATGCAATCTGCTCCTCTATGTTATGGATTTGCACACATCCAATAATTACAATATTAAGATTTAAAAAGGCATCCCCCTTTCCACATTAAAAGTCTGGATCTTGAGAATGCTAAAAGTCAGATCCAGTTCTAAGCCTAAATTGGACCCGGTCTCAAGCCTAAAAACCATTGGTCCCAATTTCATTATTATATCTCCAGATTTCACCAGTATGAATGTGTAGTTCATCTTCATTTACATTTAGTTGGTGAGCTGAATTTGCGAAAATATGTATAGCAATTAGACCTCATTCATATGAATGAATTTATGAAGTTACATTCACACAAACATTGATTAAGTTGAAGTTTAAGACATATTCATTGTTTCTCTCTCTCTTTTAGTAAGACACTCGCATTCCTTCTTGATGTCTTCGGGTGAGAACAGTGACAGCCCAACCCTCAAAGAAGCTGCCATAAATATAACCAGAGACAAGCATTTCCGGGAAACCCTCTACCAGATCTTCACACAGAAGGAACCCTCGCAGACAAAAGAGCCGTGACTACTGGCAGTCTACTGGATGCAGGACCATTGCACACACATAACAAATCATTTCTTATATTATGTTTGTAACCTTATTGTTACACCTAGCATTAGATAGGCGATATAGGTGATTTCTAAATGGAGAACAAAATGCATCAATACATCAAATCATTTCAAACCTAATTTTGCCTGGGAAACAATGAGGTTTTAGAAGTAGTGAAGTATAGCTGGCAACTTAGTATTATTATTATTATTATTTGAAACAGCTGACACTAGGATCTTGAAGACAATTGTACATTCGAACATTTAAAAACCTCAGCCACACTTCAAGATGCTGAGGATCAGGAGGCAGCGTGGCTAGCATCACTACAAAGAGACCTATTTGCTTGGTGCTCCACAGCTGATGGCTGACTGCCGCTCCACCTCCCATCTTCTTCTGGAGGGACTCCTGGATACACTTTTGAACTTTCCCCCTGGGATCTCTTAAGGCTCCTCTCCCTTTCAGCACAGATAACGCTGCAGATTTCATACAGCACTCTGCTTGACCACAGCCTTTGATTGATACTGCTATATACATTTCCTTCCCATATGTTACAAGGCTCACTCAAGACCCTACTCCTGATAATGCAGCTGCAGTGATATTACCTTACTAACCCACCCAAGGCCTCACAACAATACTGATCTATAATGATTTTGTTGTTCATATTACTATACTGCTATAGTTTTCTGGGTCACTTTGTTGACAGGAAAACATTAACGAATGTGTGTATTGATTCAGCAGTGTCAGTAAAGAGCTACTGGGAAGTCTCTGCATGTGTAATTCATGCTAACTCACATGGAAGTGTGTTACATTTAACAGTGTCCATGTCTATGTGGTCTATTTTAAGCTTGTCAAGTCTGATCCAGAGTTGCACTTACACCTTTTTTTAGGTGTAAGTGTAGACCTAAGCAAAACCTTGTGAGGGGAGCGTCTGTTAGTAGAAAAGCATATACTATTCAATATTCAATCAGCAATGGTATTTAGAAGCAAATAGGAGGCACTATTACATATATATATATATATATATATATATGTATATATATATATATATGTATATATATATATATATATNTGTGTGTGTGTGTGTGTGTGTGTGTGTGTATGTATAACGCTAATAAACCCAGCAGCACCTTTAGTCAACCATCAGGCACCATCAGTCTATTTGGAGGAACTTTGTTCTAAAAGAAATATGGAGATAAACTAAAAGAAATAGTTACCACTATTTTGAACTATGAATATTGATTACTAATCTCTCCTTGATAATCTGAAATCATTTGACTCTATTATCTATTATATTTATTAATTGTTCTCACCATTGTTCTCAACATTAGCCCAGGACCTAAATTTACTAAATTGCGGAATTGGAAAAGTGGGGATGTTGCCCATAGCAACCAATCATATTCAAGCTCTCAGTTTCAGTTTACATACTGGAGAACGTGAGGTCGAATCTCATTGGTTGCTATGGGCAACTTCACCACTCTTTCAATCCTCAGCTTAGGCTTAGGTCTTTTAAAACAACAGCTCCTGCAATAAACAAAAGCAAAGACTTTTCACAGAATCCAAATAATTCTGTTAATTCTATAAATTCCAATTGTTTCAACTGAAGTAAAAATATGATAAAATGTATTATCTTTTATATTGAGGCGGATGGTGTCTTGTATGGAAAGGTTTATGATTCAGTACAAACTGAGCAACTGTCGTCATATTTATGTAAAAAATATTTCATAAGCCAATGTAAAAGAATAAACAGTGATTGTACATAATAATGTGCCTGAGAGACATTTCGGGGGTATATTTACTAAGCGGTGAGATTGCAGTGATATTGAAAAGTGGGGATGTTGCCCATAGCAACCAATCAGATTTGATTTCACATTTGTAAAATAAAACTGAGAGCTTGAATCTGATTGGTTGCTATGGGCAACTTCCCCACTTTCCAATCTCACCGCTTAGTAAATATACCCCTACATCATACAAAAGTGTCTGACAATGTGATTATCTGTAGACAATATTCCAGGCTAGAGAAGCATGGATAGAATGAATGCTGCCATTTTATTGTTCAAGGTTACCTATTATAATAATGTGTAAGCCAGCATGTGATATCCAGGAAACAACCACAAAACACTTATAGCAATTGCAGATGAACATGAGTCCTGTGCTGTGTACATTACATATAACGCTTGCTTTATGATTATTTTATATGTATAAATCAAACTGCAATTCCTACTTCAAGTCATGCTTAAAATAGTGCTGCAATGTTTGATATTCAATCTAAAATCAGATTGGTTGCTATGGGCAACATACTGCAGTTTAGGACCTGGTTTAGGCCCTTTAGTAAATTTAGGACCTGGTGATATATATAATAGTAATGTTTGAAGATGGCTGCACTATAAGTTTGCTATGAAGTATTCACATAGGACCAGATGATCTGTAGTTGGAGCTCTTAGTACAGAACCAGTGTGATAGCAAATCTCCACTGTATTCTGGCTCCAATACTGGCGAGAGTGTATACATGGGGGCATTGCAGAAATCTGTCATACTTATAGGCCATTTACCCAGTCTGTACTCTACAACCTATAACCACCCTCCCACTAAGCATGCCTGATGCCTGATGTTTCACAACCTGTCCAGCCATCAGAAAGTCTCCCAGCATGGATAAAACAAAATGCAGGCTTAAATAAATAGACAAAGCTTTGGGAATAAGGGTTTAACACTTTATAGGATACATTTGGTGTATATGTTTGTTTGCAAACACAATCTTCCTGCATCAGTGTTACAAGGACCTTCTCTCAAGATTACCCATGACTTCATGCTTTGCGGACACGACTCAGTGGTAGTTCCTGCACATCCAGCTCCACATGATGAAGGAAATCCTCATAGCTTTTACATTTATAAAGGACAGTGTGTATGCATCACAGTTGTGCAGAAAAAGTGCATGGCACAGCCAAACAGCTACATGTAATGTTTAACATATAATAACACTCATTGTACTCTTCACAAAACAAGCAATTACCTTTCTGGAAGGTTATTTATTGGGCCTAAAGCTGGCCATACACTATAAGATAAATTGTTCCAATCTAATCATTTTTTTAAGAGTGGGCAAAACCATGTTGAATTGCAGGGGAGGTAAATTGAATTAGCTGCAATCAGTATTACATGTGAGAGATGATGTTTCCAGCACAAGTGTAATAACAGTGTAACAGTAACTGTGTTCCCTTTGTTGTTGCTGAAGGTCGATAATGGCGTCTAAGGGAGCTGCTGGCCCACCCCGTACAGACATTGTGACTTCACATAAGGGGGGCCTGGGACTTCGTCATGCCATAGATTTGAGTAATAGCAGTATTTAAACATATCAAGAGATGGAACCAAGTAGAGGAGGGACATTTCTTTGAATGCAAGGGCATGTGTATAAACTGGAGGCTGGAAATGTACTTATGAATTATTTCACTGAAAGGGTAGTTGATAAGTGGAATAGCCTCTCATCAGAAGTGGTACATGGTGTAAAACAATAGAACAGTTTAAGCACGCTTAGGATAATTATAATAGTATATAAAATCTCAAACAAAACTGAGGAAGAGTCAGTATAGCTATAATCACACAACTGAGGAAACAAGATGTTTTTTATAAGGACCCCTGCACTAAAGAGATGCTAGGGATAATTTTCGGTGGGCTGCTGAAATTAACATGGGACCCTTGCAGTTGATTTAAGCGGATTGGCTGGCTGTCAAAGAAATTCCACCTTCACCTTCAGACTGGAGTTTCTCCATCTATTTGTCTGCATAATTACAAGAAAGTTCAGTAATAAAAGCATTAAAGCTCTGAATCTATTGCAGAATGCAGAGCTTTAAAAACTTTAGTTCTGTACATATGAATTCAGATAGGGGAATATCTGACCAGGAGTTAGAGGTACTGGGTCAGATAATCTTTAACACCCATACATTACATGTTATTGGAACTTGAGGCCAATATATTTTAAGCTTCCCTAAAAATCAAATCACAGGACTGGAATATATCTGGGACAATTATCGGACATTTGGCAAAATTGCACAGGATAAGTTAAAGGTTTGAATAGTCTGCAAAGAATGCATACGAGATATGAGAATTGTAATATAATACGTTAGTAATATGGTTCCGATTCACTTCAGCAGTAATAGCAGTAATGTTTATGACACTTGGTTGAAAAAGATTACAGTAGGCGTTGCATGAAAGGATAAAGGCTTGCGTGGACGTTTCTTCCAATTGCTTTATTTGAAAAATAGAAGAATTTGATAGGAGTATGATTTGGACTGCACTATAAAATATAACAGATTAAGTTAAAACAAGCAAGAGGAGTCAAAGAAAGCATTAGCAATTTACAGAATTATATTTTTTATCTAAATTATAAAACAAAAATCGGAAAATATTTAGACCTGGGATGCTCCAGACAAGATGACATTTTGAAATAATATTAATAATAATAACAGCAATAATACAAAACCTGACATCTGAGTTATTAGTATTAATGCCAGAAAAAACCCCAGCAGGAAACGAAAGATTTGCCACAAAAATTTACAGTATACAAAAAAATTATTATTATTATTATTATTATTATGACGTGTCACGGTCACACGACAAATCTGAACTGTTTTGTGTCACGTGTTTCTTCTAAGAAATAAAACACATTAGAAAAAAATCAGATATTACATTTTATTTCATGGACTAAAAAATAGTATTTTTTAAGTTTGTTTCCGTTTATGACAAGAAGACAGTTACAGCCCAGTTCTAGTTACATAAAAAGTTGCGATGAAGAGAACTCTGCAAATGGCCAACAGATACTACCCTTATATCATCTTAACCCTTCCCTTTCAGCAGCCTAACGCTAACCACAGTGTAACCCTAATGCACCCCTTCTAATAACCGCCCCCTCTTCACAGCCTAACCCTAACCCACCCCTTCTATTAAGTGTCCTCTCCCTGCAACCTAACCCTAAACTCCGTTGCCTCCACCCGTCCTTCATCCTGCAGCCTACACCAGGCAATGCTTTGTAAAAGATTATAATGAACGGTTAACGAAATAGGGACTTATGGCATTGTTACCTGGTCAATAAATATATTTTCTATGTTGTAATATAGTCAACAATGATAAAGCCACAATTAAGGTATTGGCTGTTTCACTGATGAAATAGGGCCGAACTAAATTAGAGTTGAGAGATGATATTTCCAGCACAAGTGTAATAACAGTGTAACAGTAACGCTGGTCAGTATCTGTGTGCAACATGTAAAGTATTCTCCCTGCAGTCTATTTTCAATGGCCAGAAAATAACAGTTACACTAAACCTAAAACACTTATTACAGTTTTCAATTTTCTGTGCTTCACATTATTCTATCTTTATGATTCTGTGACAGTAAAAATTGAATTTTTATTTTTTTTGCTTTTCAAATGAAATTTTGCTGCAGGAATGAAATGTACAACTAAAAAAGCAGCATTTCTAAAATATGAAATATGACTATAAATTCACATTAAAACCATGTACTCCAGTGTCAGTGTCTTAGGACATTTAAGCATAAATGCAGGTTAGCACATGACAAACCTGCAGAGCTAACAGTTCATTATTCAGAAGAATTAAATTAAAAACATTTTTTATGTTGTTGTAAAATGCAAAAAATGTGGTTGTAAAATGAAACAAAAAAATGAACAACAAAACTATTTAACAATCAGAAACATATTTATCTATAACCTATTAATTTACAACATATTCAATATATTGCTGTTTTGGTTTTTCCATTGTCCCGATTACAGAGTAATCCAATTTGTGCCATTGATATAGTATGTAAAAGGTGGCTGTCCTGTAAAGGTAAAAAGTCACTCCATAATGCACTCACAACACACTACTAACTTTCATCGTGATACACTTGTAAAGTCCTCTAGTTTTCACTGATCAGCCTTTCTTGTGTCTCTGCAAATGTCTGGAAACTGGTAAATGTCTTTCTGGTAAATGTATTCTTTCTCATTTAATTAAATCAATCGCAGTATGTAAATAGCATATTAACATAGGAATAAAAAAAGGACAAAGTTTACATCTTATATGTAGGGTATCCACATGTCCGTAGAGGAGGGAATATAAAAACATGGAAGTCCACCCCTTTGCATATATGATACTGACCTTGAGTCTTTGTTATCATATGAATTCATTACTGCTAGGGAGACTAATACCCTGTATACTGGGAGGATGTCTTCAACTGACCCTTCATTTTTTATCAATGCTTGAATAGAATTCTGCCTCTAAAACCATTTTATCAAAGGTCCGTGTGTTAGTTTCAGCTCGTACCCTTTCACGGATGTTAAAAGAAGCCCTGGCAACTGACCGTGCATTTTCCAGAACTGTCTGCTTTTCCTTGAAGATTTGTTGACTACGCTCCAGCTTCTTTTCTATTGACATAAGAAGTTCTTGTCTTTTCATGTCTTCATTTTTTAGCACCTTTTGTCGATTTTCCCTCTGGATCCTCTCTTTTTCCATTCGACTTTCCACAGCTTTCCTCGCTTTGTGTTGGACAACTTCGTCAGCTACCTGAGCGGCGTGCTGCAGTCTCCTTTCCGCAGTCCTGGCCAGTTCTTTCAAATGCTCTGCGCGCTCTTTCTCCCTCCGCTCAGCTGCTTGTCGCGCCTTCTGAATTTGCAGTTCCTCCCGCTCTGCTCTGTTCTTCAGTTCTTGATTTCTTTTGCCAAGTAATTGCTCCACATTTTCTTGTGCTCTGTGAAGATTTTTCTCAAGTGTCCGTCTACGTTCCTCGTTGTCTGATTCTTCTTTTTGAGCTAACTCCTGAAGAAGGGCCTGGTGCTTCAACTTCTCCATTTGGTTCTGAAGAATTTTATTAACTTGCAGTTGCTCAGCCTTCTCCTGTTTCTTATGCTGAGCTAAAAGCAACTTTTCTTGAAGTAGTTCATCAGTTTGCTCATGCTGCTTGGACTTAACATTTTTCCCTTGGTTAGTGTTCTTTTGCTTATCTTTCACTCTACCTCTCACTGACTTCTCACTTTTATGCATTTCACCCCACCCTTCCTCATGTGTCAGACTGTTGCCACACAAGGAAGGGTGGTTCATGGACAGTTCTTCTGTAGAGGTTCTGCAACGCCTATTCCTGAATTCAGACTCCAACATCCTTTGTCCTTGAACTATAGCTTTCTGTCTCACTTTTTCTTCATGCTCCTTTCTTAAATTTGAAGTCCTTTGTTGGGTTTCCCATTGCAAGTGAGCCCAATATCGTTGTTCTTTCCTGATATTTTCTTCCTCGTGTTTTGCTATCATAATGGCGGCAATCTTTTTGTCTCTTCGTGGCAGTTCTTGGATTCCTTTCTTCTTTACGTCCTTTACCATCCTTTCAACCTTCTTAGTTGTTTGGGGCGAATGGCTTAAATCGCCAAGACTGAAGCTTCGACCCAAGAGAGAATTGACTGTGTCCAGGGTCCTGGATTTTGGAATGAACTGTGCTACCCTACCACGGGAACTGTCCCCACTGTAGGATGAGGTTATAGACTCTGAAGAGGTTTTAGTAGATGCACCGTCTTTCATCTTCTGTAGGGAGTCTAGAGACTGACTTTTAGTTTTTCTTGGGACAGAATATGTCGATTCCATAGTGACTGACTGGCCACTGCACTGTGCATCTTCAGATTTGGAGGACGCTTTGGACACAGAGGTATGTTTTCTAGAAATAGGTGGATTGTGCCTTTGAGTGCCTTTGGTAGGTAGAGATTGGTAGCTATTAGCATCCTTAGAACGTGTTGTTTTTGTCTTTTGAGGGCCTGTACACGGTATAGTATCATATTTCTTAGGTTCAGCCACATAATTTGATTCAGCACGAGAGGGTGCTTTTGAACTTGATGGTGAACCCAAGCCGCTGCTTAGCACCAAGGGTAAAATTCTCCTCTTTTCTTGGCGGATAATACGTTCCCTTTCCTCTCTGCACATTTTTAGCTTTCTCTGCCTTTCTATTTCATACACCTCACAAAGACCAGTTGCTACCCGCATGGATCGTCCAGGAGCCTCTCTAACTAGATCTGATAGGCTTCTAGATAATAGTTCCACTGGTTTTACCATACAGCGAGCACAGGCTTCAAGTGAGCGTGGACTAGTCAACACATAGCGACTTCCTTCCGCATCTGGGCTCTCAAAGTTATACAGATCCAAGTGCAACATGGGAGAATGCTCTCTCTGACGCACAGGCGTTGCTCCTGAGGCCTCCTCCCCTCCTGGATCATCTGTGGGTTCAGCCATTATAAAATCTGAAGAAAAGAGAATAGATTATTTTTTTCCCTGCATATTCCTAAGTAACTCTGGTTATGAATGTAATATATTTATAAAATGGTTGTGGTTAGGATTCATTGTACTCTTAAAGGCTGTTAGGCACAACCGTGGTTATAGAACAGCAGTGCTAACCACTGAACCACCATGCTACTATTATCTAATTATATTTATTATTCTGATATACACATGTTAAAATAACTGTCTAGGAGACCTGAAAAGGAAATTGATTCCAGAATTTTTACTTATTTGCATTTATGTATTTTCACTGCAATATTGGGTGTATTAATCTATTACCAGGTTACAAAAACATTTTTTTCTTCTTTGCAACTTTGATTTGTAAATAGGTGTAGAGTATCATCTTCCTTCCTTTGTAAATTCGGAATGATACACAATTTAAAATGGTTTATAATTGGAGCTTGGGTATACATATTATGGGAGAAATGTCATACTACTGATGTGACAGTGATTTATTATGACTTTTTGTAGCAGATCCCAGTTGATGCTGAATATATAGCACCATTGCAAGTGTGAGTATTATTACTTAAATATACATAAATGCCTATTTTTATTTATGTGGATTTAGTTATTACTTCTATGTATGCGAACATTACATTTAACAAATTTGAAATACAATGTATGCATCATCAATGATACATCAACAACTTGATATCATACTATCAGTTATAACAGTGTAATGTCAATGGATCAGTAGGAATAAGATGCATTTCACTAAAATAGTTTCAAGAAATTTTAGTAGCATTCACAGATAACCTTTAAAAATACAGTTTAAATGAAAAGTCATGCTATATACTCTGCTAAAACTTGATCTGGCAGATGCTTGACTTATCCTCAGTAGGTTTAAAAGGAAGAGACCAATGCAGACTAGATGGGGAACAAGGAGGGGCTTACACATCCAAGCACTGCCAGCAAAGTAACATTACAGCACAATAAATAGGATGAATAATGCAAAAATATGTCATCTATATATCATGACAAATTAATAAAAACAATATATCATGCATCTTTCTTATTATTTTCCTGATTTTATCATCATAATTATTATATACTATCTTAAAACATAATTAAATTACAACACATATGCAATATTAATGTGGGCACTTGGGACGTAGATAGAAACACATGAAACCTAGCAGTGTACATACAAAGAAAATGGTAATATGATGCACGGGTTATCAATCACATAATGAATCGTCACAGGTTACCTTCTCTTTTCCCCTTTCACCATCAACTGTCGGGTGTGTTTAGGAGACAGATTTCAGCACCACAGCAATGGACAGCAATGAGATACCAGGGAGAGGCAGCTGCAAAGAACAGCCAATGACTAGCAGATGAGGGAGGAGGATACTGTAAAGAACAGCTGCTGGGAAAGATCTAGCAGGAATATCCAGAGATCTGCAGGAGTGGAAGCTGGCAGACAAATCACAACCAGAGGCTGCCGGGAGGGAGACAGTTACATGGAACAGCTTCATAGAGGAGGGAGGGGGGACAACTGTGAAGCACAGCCTGATACGATGGCGATGAGGATACAAAGTGAACGGAAATGTGGCTGTGTGTATTAGTATTATGTATTTGTATGCCAGCACCATGTTATGCATCTATTTCCAGAGAATGCTACTGCTTAACAAAGACAATAGTGCATGCTTGGTAATGCAAAGGTAAAATAAATGAGAATGAACCAACATTATCCTTTACACAAAGGAACAATACTTAGGATTATATGAATTCTATTCAGGTACATGCATCTACAGATTTATTATCCTATGTGTATACCAATTCGGATTTTGTAAGTCAATCAAGTATCAGTAGAAGTAGCTTGTTCATTGCAGACACCCTTAAATGGGATGTGTTTGCCAGTCCATATATATATGGACTGGCTAGTTGCTAAGGAGTTGCTAAGGAGAGCAAAACAAACCCTAAAAAGTTTTTTAAGTATATAAATGGCAAAAGAATAAAGAAGGACAATATAGGACCCATAAAACAGGAGATGGGTGGACTGATACATGATAATAAGGGAAAAGCTGA
>JABWIB010002395.1:44924-55515 GCA_016617825.1 Platyplectrum ornatum | reverse complement strand
CCATAGTTCATCCCATACAATAATACATAATACAACCTCTCCAACACACATTGTATGTCATGATACTCTTTTTCCAACCCCATATCTCGTACACACACAGTTGACTCCGTAATACATTCTCCCTACCACTCTCACACACAGTTCACCCATAATACATTCTCTCTCTCTCTCAAATGCAGTGCACCCCATAATAAATTCTCCCTACTTCTCACGCACAGTGCACCCCATAATAAATTTTCCCTACCTCTCACGCACAATGCACCCCATAATACATTCTCCCTATCTCTCTCTCTCTCTCTCTCTCTCTCTCTCTCTCTTAAATACAGTGCTCACCATAATACATTTTGCCTACCTCTCACACAGTGCACACCATAATACATTCTTACAACCTCTCCCACACACGCTGCATGCCATAATAAATTCCCCCAACCTCTTATATCTCTCACACCGCATAATACATGATTCTCCTTACCGCTATCTCTCTCACACNCATAGACACACACGGCACCAATAAAACATTCTACCTTTATGTTTATCACATACCTTTATGTTTATCACAAACAATGCCTTGATCATAAAACCAGGGTTATTTCATGATGTCTGAACCATCACACTGCCCAGTCCAATACCTTGGCCTCTTACTACNCTGTCCAGTGACTCACCTCTGTGACATAATCCCCCAACACACATGCACATAGAATGTTCCATAGAAATGTGCTACAGCTACTCAAGGAGCAGGACATCACTCTCTGATGACATATACTGTATTTCATGCAGGAAATATGTGCCGTTCTTTTTTTCTTAAGCATCAATCAAGAATGAAGCATTTATAGCTCTTGGTAAGTCGCCCACAACACCATTGTTACTATTACTGCAATTGGAGCAAACCTAAAATCTTTACTCCTTTTTTTTCTTCCATATCCAGAAATCATTACCTTGCGGTAATCTCTTCAGATCTCTGTAAACATTCAAATTGGCGGTGAGGAACCCGTATTTTATCAGCAGTTTTCCTCTCAGGATTGTTCCAGCACCAATGTAACTGAATACATTTGTCTGTAAAAAAAAAGAATAACTCGTGTTACTTTCATTTACCCTTTCCATAGAAAAAATAAAATTACAGCATAATACTTATTTTTGTTAGGCTGTTGTTTCCGTTTGACTGAACCGCCATCATGTGCTCCGATGAATTCCGATTGGTCTGCAAAACGATGGCAGGCGATTGCTGTTATTATCTATTATTCAGAAAGTCAGCAAAATAAATAGCAACATATAAGCTTCAAGGGGATTTAATGATTCCAGGTTTGTAAAGTACAATAATCATATGCAAAAAAATAAAAAATAAAAAGTATTTGACATTCAGCTAGGAAAGGTTTTAGCAATACCTTAAATTATTAAACAGAACTTTGCTTTTGACAAGGAGTAAAAATATTACTGGAAGTATTGAATAACAGCAAGAGACAGATTCAGAGTGCGGTTTCCATAGAGAAATATATATATTTCTCCCCTCTGGCAGCCTTCTTGTGCCATTAAAGCAGTGTTCACTCTTAGCTGTGGTCAGAACCAACTTTTCTGATGAAATCCTTGCCTGGCTTTCATCTTGTCATTTCCAATGGAAGGATTTATATAGAAGATTGAAAAAGCTCAGATGAAATAAAAGAATAGATTGTGAATTACCGTGGACTGCACCAACAATGTCATTGCCTCTTATATCTTCTTTCATCTGCCAAGAAACTCTCCCGCTGTTAACCCCAGCCTGGCCAGGAGGGTGTCATTACTGTGACAGCTAAAGTGTTAAGTTGTGGGGTGAGTGACTAGCTAAGAGTATGACAATGCTGTCATATACATATATTTTACATTTTCCTAATACATAATATAACAGGGAACCAACAGGAATTCAATTGGAATGCTCTGGAAGTCAAGGAAGTTCAGACCATGGAGTTGCAGTGTTGGTTTTTAATTGATGGATAATTTTTTAGTATGGACAACCTCCTAAACTCTTTCCTAGCTTGTAACACTTAGGTTGCCACTTAGGTTAAATATATGTTCATTAAGATGAAAGTTCTTATTTATAATTACAATTCCAGACAACTGATAGTAAATTGCATCCAGCAAAACAGAACAAAAAGGGAGGGATCAGGTGCAAATATATACTCATATGGATGTCGTAAATAAAGGTGTCACAAGGCGATGACATCCCAAGACCTTCACTATATCTCCAAACCGCTGCTTCACAGGCCTTACTTTTGCTGCTTTTGACCACTGGCAATGACTACATGCATTTCTTCTATTTCTTACACTGACTTCCAGTACCTTTAGTGACTAAAGCTGGGTACATACTGCAAAAATTGTTACACAATACAATATATACACATATATAAACACCTGGCTCATATATGCCGATATTGCTGTTTAAGAGATGTTCACTACCTCCCGCTATTGGGTGACTGTCTCGCCTTAACACCTGCTTACCAGTTTGTCTAATAAGTGAACTGTCTTGTAAGAGGTAAAAGTTACATTTTGCCTTGCAATTATAGACCTGTAAGCCTTACATCAATCCTGGGGAAATTACTGGATAATATTCAGGGTTGTTTGGTGAGAAATAAGATTATTAGTGGGAATCAGCATGTATTTATGAGGGATAGGCAGTGGTGGGATTCAGCAGAACCTATACCTAATATAGGTATTGGTTCTTAGAACCGCTTGTTTATTGGAAGAGATGTATGGACTTGGTTTAATTAAAACCAATACAGGGGGATATACAATGCACAATATAGGNTACACACCATGTACAATACAGGGTAATCGAGGTTAGCATTATGGTTTTCTCTAAAAGAATTCTATTTTGACCTGATTGACGCTGGAAAGGGGCGGGACTTTGATGGAATTGGGCGGGGCATAAGTGGAGCTGTGTCACATAGAACCTGTTGTTAATTTATTTGAATCCCACCATTGGGATAAGGTCATGTCAAACTAATCTAATTAGCTTCTAGGGTGAGTGAATAAGAATGTAGACAATGGTAATACAGTAGATGGGGTCTAGAAAAGCCTTTGCATTGCCACACATGAGGTTTGCCAGCCAAATGCAAGATGAGGGTCAACAAACTTCGACAGAGAAGGATTTGGAAGTGCTTGAAAACAATTGACAAAAGACTTAACAATAGGGCTCAATGTCAATCAGCAGCAGCAAGGGCCAATGTATAGAAAGACGCATAGACGCACAGGCCTGCAATGTAATTTTGCCCCTCTGTTAATGGTTAGTAAGGCCTCATCTAGAATACGGGGTACAGTTCTGGGCACCACTCCATATAAAATGATTCTAAAACTGGAACGGGTTCAGAGAAAGGCAGCAAAACTGATAAAGGGTATAGAGTATTGAGTTATGAAGAACGGCTAGCAAGTTTAGGCATGGTTACTTTAGAAAAGAGGTATCTACAGTAAGTGGAGATGATAGACACTATGATTAGTATATATATATTAGAGGTCAGTAAGGAGAACTTTCACATGAACCCCAAGGACTGTAACACTGTAAACAACCATCAGAGGAAAGGGTTCTTTACAGTTAGGGCAGTCAAGATGGGAAATTTAAAAATGATGGAATGTTGTCTGGTGTGATGAGAAACTATTCTAATACCTGATCTTTGGAGCATGTAAGGTATCACTGGAAAACCCTTTTTATCACGTGATCATTGTATAGTCTTCTGAAACATCTGCAGTTTGTACCCAGCTGTAGATCTGACAATCTGGTCACTTCCGCTAATGTGGAGCCACCAGTCCCATAATGGCCAATAGAAACTCAGTCAAGACGAATACACTTTTAAACCCGGTTTCCTATAGTCAGTTTTCAACACAGGTTTTGGCAATCTGCTAAATCATTTATTTCTGTAAGAAACTACAAAACAACAGCGTCTTTTTTTCCGGCACCATTTAAAAAGTTTTCCGAGAAAATTAGCCTTAAATTCATATTTAGATATAATGAATGAAAATGATTTTCAGAGCGCTCCCCACTGAAATAGAGAAAATGACAGTCTGAAATTACGGAGGACAATTTATTTTCCCCAGCTGCAGGGTTTAATTCAGTTTTGTTTCTTAGTCTTTCTTCTGCAAAATAAGACCTGCAGGCAACAGGGACACATGTATTATATTCTGACAAAGCCTGCCATTGAGAACACGCCTGAGCCTCAGATAAGTATGTTTAGTTTCCTTTAAATAGTAGGAGAGACAGAGAATTTCACAAGCTCCATGTAAAGAAGATTGCACCTTTACCAAATCAGTTCTTTCATGTTACAGTGGCATGGTGATATGAAAGGTGTGTGTAAACCATTCCTACCCATAAACTTCATGCACAGAGGTGGTACGTGACATGTTGAGAGGGGCGAACTGTTTGAAAAAAGCTCTGCTGATCACAATGGACCAGATACAGACTTTAGGCACTATTAACTTACTCACAACTTACTCAAGAGTGGGCAAAACCATGTTGAATTGCAGGGGAGTTATGTTTCATTAGTTGTAAACAGTATTAGAGTTGAGAGATGATGTTTTCTAGCACAAGTCTAATAACAGTGTAACAGTAACGCTGGTCAGTATCTGTGTGCAACATNCAACAATAAAGTATTCTCCCTGCGTGCAAACACTGACATTCATTTTACCCACCCCCCTGCAATTCATCATGGTTTTACCCACTCTTGTGTAAGTTGTGAATAAGTCAATAGTGCCTAAAGTCTGAATCAGGTCCAATATATTTACATTGTTCAGTCATCCTCTGGCAGAAGTATTTACTTTGTTATGTCATTCTCTGACAGATGTATTTACAATAAGCTGTCATCCTATGACAGATTGCATACAGTGCAGGCTGCGAGCCCCATAGTAGCTGCATCCCTTGTGCCCCCTGTAATTACGCGTCTGTCCATGCAGCCTTCAGGATATTTCTCAGTATGTACATGTGTGCATTATAGTTTCTTAGCATTGGTTTAGTAGCTGTTGGCACAGTCGGGTTTTCATTTCTATAATCCTTTCTTTCTTTGATCACACTCCAAAGATTGGATTTCTCTGACTCTGGATCCCTGAGCAATAGATTAATGGGATATATAATTGCTGGGCTGCACTGAACATGCATTTGCAACTTAACCATTCTCCCTCACATGGACAGACATTCAACACTCAGGGCCTTCCTTAAGTCAGGGCTCAAGTTAGGCCTGGTGACCAAAGGTTAAGGTTAAAACAGGGTTTCCGACTTTTAGTTTCTCCCTCTATACGAGTCAGCAGTATGGGGGTGTGATGTATGCAAATCACACCCAAAGCCCATCACCCTGAACAGCATACTCCATACATTTACTATGAATGTGTGGACATGACGTCATCAAGCTCCGTCCAGGTTGAGGCAGTGATTTACATTAAAGTGGTGTTTAAACTTTGAATAAATGAATGAATGAATGAATGAATGAATGAACACTCCACCACTTGCACCATCAATACTGTTTGATTATGGCTCATATGATAAGAAATGCATTTTAATAATAGTATAATTAAATTGAAACAAGCAAAGCCCCATCCTGGCATCACTGCCAACTCTTTGTTGTCTTATTCTGAGTACACACTGGATTATTTTTAAACAACAGCGATAGTCAGCGCCAACATTTTACAAGTCTGTATGGGCCATTTTGGATAACATTTTGTATACAGTGTGTACCCAGAAAGACTTGACAATCGTTTTTGTACATATGTGGTTCATATCAATGATCTCAGTAACAAGGATACAGAAGGTTATAATGCTCTCCTAGACATTGTCCTAATCAAGGTTGGGCTGCTGCTTAGACCTTTCTGAGGACATGTACAGTATGAGAAAAGATGAGGTGGGAGCCTATATGTCAAATTACTGAGCTAGGTTCTAACACATTAAAACATTTCTACACAAAATCCATTGATGAAAGGCATAATGAGGCACATATTTTGCATAACAGTTTTTTAAATGTCACCACTATTTAATAGGGAGATTACACCCTTAGGTGTACTGTTGAAAAGTATTATGTTATGGAGAAAAAAACCTGCGAATTATAGGCTGACTTTGTACAGTAACCAGTAAAAATAGAAAAAGAGTTTTCTCATAGGAAGAACTGGGAAACTCCCCACCTTGGGTGATGTTTTGCCTCCATTCACCAATATTAGTAATCAAGTGGTTTCACCAAAGCAACAGTAGTGGTGCTACCAGGTGAAGTTCCTCATCGTAAGTTACTCATATACTCAACTGCCATTAATTTACTTAACTCTTTCCTCCATATTGGCAACATGGTATATTGTATATTGTCCAATTGACCATGAACCTTTGTGGCAACCCTCTCTAACCCCACTTCCCCATGGTAGACCCAAGACTGTCTAATAGTACTTCCAATGTGTTCTGTATTAATAGCAACTGGAGATCTATTTATTTAATGCCAATAATGGAAAGAGTCTGTAAAAAACTATTAATTACACAAGAAGACTAGAGCAGGTCGAATTATTATCTATTACATCTATTATAACTTTATCTAACTGTAATCTTCTTGTGACACAAGCAGACAGTTTTGGATTTCATTCCCCCATTGAAGTAGTAACATCCCTGACCATAGATTGTCTATATGGTTATTCCATAGAGTGTGAACTTCTATTCACACAGATCCCTGTTTTGAGGTGGAAAAAAGTTAATATATAAAGACCACTTTGTGTGTTTATTCCATTAATTAGCTGTTTAGAGTAGTTTGTGCAGCACTATGCATTGGCCTTAAGCCCACATTACCAGTCATGGAACAGACTGTGCAACTGCAGAGATGAGACACTGTGTGTCCTGCACAATCGTGGTATGCTCCAGATGGCACGTGCAGAACTGTCTCCCATGACATACAAGCAGCCAGTCGGCCAGCAGTTATTCAGCGGCCTGCTCATATGCTGAACAGTAGCCGATCTGCAAGTGCCAACCACTGGAGGTGTAACTGGCCCTGCAGTAACATCCTAGTCTTACAGAGCATCACATGGCATATGGTGTAGCAGGGATACACAGGTACTGGAAAGCAGGTGCACATCTGGACCTATTTTTGCATGAATGCAGGGGTTGCGGTGGTAGCCAGGACCATGCACCTATTGAAATTTTATCTAAGAATTGCAGTTCTTAGTCGTCTATTTGTGCTTAACTCTTTATTAATATATTGTCAGCATAATATCTGTGGTAAGTATGTAACCAGTAGTATTATAAAGGGAAATTACAGTATTACTGTATAATGAATATAGACCTGGATCCAGACTGATGCAATTCCAGCCTCAGAATAAACGAACGTTGGAATTGCGGTTATAATAGTGCGGGAAGCTGCTCTATGCAGATTCCCATAGATATGGGTGAAAAGACTTCCCCCTCATGAGTATAGAAGTCCACAATCACACCACTACCTTATAACTACCTTTTCTGCACTTCTGCACCTTCCTTGCGTAGTTGCAGAGCAATGCAGAGCTCAGGTTGGTAGGCTAAATCAGCCCATACTGTCTACATACTACCCTCCATCCAACATGTGTACAATGTGTACCCAGGGCCGCCATCAGGNGGGGACAGTCGGGTCTACAGTCCCAGGCCCAGTCGTCCCTCCATCCCCCAGCAGTGGCCCCGCGCCCTGTACTGGTGTGCCGGCCACTGCCGGCAGCCTGCATGAAATCATGTAGACGCCATTATTGGCGTCTATGTGAGTTTAAATAGGCCCAACGGCCTCCCGCAGTGACGTCGTGACATCATGACATCACAACGTCCTGGTGTTATGTGGGGGACCCGGCCGCCCGGGACTTTGTGAGTTCCGGGCCCGGGCGATCGTGGCGGCAGCCCTGTGTGTAGCCACCTGCCCCCTCTTTCCTCGGCTACTGAAATAACTGTATAAGGAAATGTATTTGGGTACATATTTTAGAAGATCTGAATCTGGTGCTATATAACCACCATACAACTGGATCTGTTCCTATGTTTCCTATAATTACAAACTTAGAAACAGATCCAGATTTCCCTGTATACTTCTCACATGGTTCTTAGAGCCCAGTCATAAGAGGGAAGTACACTCCTCTCTCAGATGACTTGTCATAGTTCTACCTTAAGTCCAGGGATAAACTGGAAGCAGTCGTCAACCCCTTGTTAATGCTTACAGAGAAGCCATATAAAATAATGCAGCAATATCCATCCTGATCCTTTAACGTCCAATTGCTAAGATCGCGTGCACCAAGTTTAGCTTTGCTATTCTTGGTGTCTTGGGAGCTAAGATAAGTCTGAAGTTCTTCCTTAAAAGTTTCTTTTGTTGACGTGACCTGCAGGAATTATACAAGTACATCTGTTGGCAGTCACAATACGGTATATTAATATACTAGGAAGGAGTGTTTAACTATCAGCATGAGCACAGCTGAACGAGATATTAGCTCCTGAAAGCACCACTAACACCCCAGAGTGTTACAGGAGGTAAAATGGTGATGGTTTAAAAAGAAGTCATAGGAAGACTAAGTATAAACAGTTTAACGCTGAGGGAAAATGGAGCTTAAAAATGGAAGCTATCAGCCGTCCCTCCAGCACACGCTCCACTGCTCCCGGAAGCAGCCAGGCATGGAATGAGCCCTCTGTAGAATCCGCTGTCTTCTCCAAACTTACCCTGTGTGGAAAATGTATTCTTGTAATGCAAAAGAAATTATCAGGGAGGAAAGAAAAAAAGAAACAAAATAATGAACCCGTTACTGGTCAGAAAATCCAGACCATGATCTATACGATAAGATGCGCAAGGCTTTCTAAGGGTTCATTTCTTAGATATGACATGGTAAACTATTATATGACATATCATGATAAATTGGTATGAATATAAAATAATCCCACGTATAACTTAAGCATTGATATTAATACGGAAATCTGTCAGTCATTGTCAGGGGTTGTTACATGCATATGAGGAAAGAGGTAGTTATAATGGTGAAACCCAGAAACTGGATTATTGAAAATAGACAGTGGGGCCGAAGGTGGTTTGCCGCCACCTTGGAACTTATCCATAATGCGCATTGATTATAGATAGACACTGGCAGAATATGTTGTAGTAGAGTAAAGTCCAATGGAAATCAGGACTGGAGCCCATAATATACGTATAAATGCTAAAGTACTGTTCACAGCTTGACCAACAGCCCCTTAGTGTGAGCAAGATCGGAGAGATGTATGAAAATGTAGAATGGAAGGAAGGAAAAAACTGCGCTAGACGTACAAAATAATCTGCTGCCGGATTTCTCCTGCACGGGGTTCTACCTTTCCCCGTAAGAGCATAGCATAATAACAGAAATAAAAAGAGAAAAACCGGCGCTGATTATAAATAAATAATCAACCAATTAGTATAAAATAGTATAAATTTGACCCATAAAATATAAATAACTGGCTAGCAACATAAAATTGTCCAAAAAGGAACACACTGTGGACTTTCTGTTAGATCCTTTCTTGAAACTTTTCAGTTCCTTGTGATCCTCCAAATTGTGTGCATAAGAGAGAAAGAGGGAAACAGAAAAAAAGCACATCTAGTGCATTATCCCACATACATATTTCACCTAAAAAAGCACTCTAATGCTCTTATGTAAGAATATACATTTTAATTATCAATAAAATCAGTAGACAATATAAAAAGGCTCAACACAATAAAAATGGATAAAAGAATAAGAATATAAATAACAAGAAAAAGAGGGGATATACCCCAAAGCACAATGTTCTCCGTACCAGAGGCTAGTTGGTGTCGCGTGTAAAACACGTAGCGTCCTCTGGTCCTGGCAGGGTCTACACTGACGGATGTTACCCGGGTCATTCCTCAGTGCTGCTCTGCTGACGTGTGTTCTTTTGCCGTGGGTTGAACCAGAGGGGGAGCGTCCGTGGATCGCAGCTTCTGGTATGGAGGTTGAATGTGCAATGACAGGCTCACATCTCGGAGAGATGGCAGTACTTCAAGTACTTATGTTGAATCTGTAATATCATTAGGCTATAAAGTTGTAGAGGTGATAGGTAAACCAACAACCAAAACTTGCAGTAACAGATACCTAAGTCAAGATAGACAACCAGATATCCCTAGCTCAAAAATTCAAAAACAAAGCAATGTACATTGTCTAATATCACCAGCAAAAGACACATAAAAAAACTAGTTATCTGTCGAGATAACTAGGGCTAAGATAACTAATGAATATAGAAATCATATATAAGAAGATTGTACAAGGCTAGATATATAGACCACCAGAATAAGATGATAATAGAGAAGAAATAGACAACATCATATTGCAAAACATCAATACAATGGCAAGTGGAAGTAATTATCATGGGAGATTTTAATTCACTAGACTGATTTAACCCCTTTAAGACGCGGCCTATTTGGTCCTTCATGACACAGCCCTATTTTACACTTTTGACATGTTACACTTTATGTGGTAATAACNTTTNAATGCTTTAANNTATCCAACTGATTCNGAGATTGTTTTTTCGTGACATATTGTACTTTAAGTTAGTGGTAAATTTTGGTTGATACGGTCAGGATTTTTTTGTGAAAAATGCGCAAATGTCGTGAAAAATACGAAAATTTCGCCATTTTCAAAA
>JABWIB010002395.1:23965-35296 GCA_016617825.1 Platyplectrum ornatum | reverse complement strand
CCAGCCTGCCCCTGCTAATAGGGTCGTGCTGCCCGCCTGTCGGAACTCATTTGAGTTCCAAAAAACCGTCTGGCGCTGCTTTTATCGCCCAATTGGCGATGATGGACACACCCAATGGGCGGTCCGCCCCTCCAGTGGTGCACACCCTATTAAAATAGGCTGCGCACGCCTATGGCAACCACACAACAGGAATATTGGGGCCCGGTACACCTGGTAGACCAGTAGCAGTGCGAGAGCGCTGAAGACACAGCCCGGCCTCTCATACTGCTAGGACCTGCACCCTGGCTGCCTCGCCCCCATGACGTATCTTCACTGCATCAATCAAAGTGCGAGAAATCGTGAATTACAGCCCGGCCTCTAGCACTGCGCAGAATATCCAGGCCATGTGAGCAGGGACATGACATGGACATGGAGCCATGTGGGAACCAGGTTCTCAGGTCCAATTCCCTGTTGACCTTACAGCGGAATTGACAGGGCCCCAAGAAGTTCAGGGCCCATCACAACTGCCCCCCTTGTCTTCCCTGTCCCTGGGTCTGACCACATCACTTATTCCTCACTTGGTGACCCATTGATTCCTCACTGGGTGACCTAGTGGTACATAGTTTGTTATGTCCTTCTCTATCTTCGTTGAAAGTTAGTTGGAAGATAGATGTATATACATACATATAAAAGTATACATACAAATACCTAACAATCAATCTATAGTCACAAAATAATTGTTGTATCTCTGCCCTGCCCCTGAGTGGGGTACTGTTGGAAGTGGTTTGCTGGGGGAAAGGGTGGAGTACCAGGGACCAGAAGAAGACTTCTGGATACTATGTTGGAGAGATGCCTCCTTCAGGCCAGTGTCTCCTGTAGCTCTGCCTCCCAGTATAGCAAAGCCAATCTACATAGGTGTTAAATACTGTACAGGAGGCCGTTCTGTGTGTGTGGAAACTATTTATCTTCACGAGCTCGTGGCGGACTGCAGAGGAGATTTTGCATGGTTAATTAGTGAGCTAATGCACCATTAAAGGTTTTTCTTAATCCCATTGCTCATTTATTGGTGTGTTCTATATCACTTACTCAATTTCACATGGGCTCTGCAGGATTATTGATTGAATTAATTAACCCCTGCCTACCAGAAAGATGTATGAATGGGAGGAAGGCGAGGGGCAGAAGAAAGGGGGGGGGGGGGTATTTTTCACATTTTCTGCTGGTTTCCAGGTGGTTTGAGGAGGGAGTGTTTCTGCCCATGGAAACAGAAGCATAGTTTTATTTAATGCACGCTGTGTTATCATCAGTTAATAGGATTTATACCTTACAAGAATTCCATTAACAGGTGATATTGGGTGATAACTGCTATCGCATTGTACAGAATCTTCCCTATAGATAAGAAAAGCTTGTCCCACCTATTGTGTCCTATTCCGACCTGCTGTAAAGCCTCAGATCCCGTTTAATGCCTGCCTTAAATACCCCTGTAGCTGTGTGCCATGCTCCTATATAAAGGGTATGGCTGAAGCATGTTTCTTGTAAAAGCAATGTTAACACAAAGAAATCATCTTTTCTTTTTTAAAGTTTTAAAGATAGGAAACTTATACGGCAGTAACTAGCGAACAGGAAGGTGCACGTTATGGTCAGTGACGGAATACAGACATTGGCCAAACTGAAATGATACCATTGCTGTTCTCCATTGCTCATGATTTGATTCAAACTTCACCAAACATTGTGCACTAGAAGATGTATTAAATAACTGTATTCAGCATTTTATATACCCTTATATGTTATATTTATCCAGCACATTACCATTTTTTAACAGTGTGTACCAGCTAACAAAGACGACACCGACATGTACTGGGAATGGTAGAGCGGTGCAGTTCCCTCCTCCTTATACGAACCTACCCCTCCTGTGTCTGATTACTATAGAAGAAAGGTGGGAACACACTTCTGCCAATCCTCTATGGGGCCCCTCTGTATATGTATATGGTAAGATGTCTCTCATTTTAAACCATATCATAGATGCAAAGGAGAGCTGAGGAAAGGCTCCCTGGTAGGACCAGGTACAGGGCATTTCCCACCAGGGAGCAATAGAGCAAGACTGACCAACCTGTGGCTCTCCAAGGCCTACATTTACTATGTGGTGAGATTGCAGGGGGATTGAAAAGTGGGGGACGTTGCCCATAGCAACCAATCAAATTCAATAATAAGCAATGTCAGCAAGAATCTGATTGGTTGCTATTGTCACAGGTATACAAACATCATCTAACGTTGAAAGTGGCAGAGAGCACACATAGACATGTCAATTTAAAATATATTATAACTTACTATTATGGTATAAGGTCACCAACAAAATAATATATAAGAGCGGCCTTTGACACTATGGCCAATATCTTCAATATCCTACTGCTAAATAGTTAAGGATTTACTGGAAGCGTAGTTAAACCCACTGGCTGGGCTGGAGCCAATGATGTCACTCACCCGGAAGTGATGGCGGGGGTGTTGTGAAGCTTGGGGGTAGGTCATTTCCTCACTGCAGGCAGGAAGAAGGTCCTCTTTCTGTTCCGGTTTTCCCACCCTCCCTCCCTTGATTGCATAGGGTTTATATGGTTCAAACCAGGGCTCGAAGTGGGGGTGTATACGGGGGTATGCCATACCGGCACTTCTTTCAACATTGTAACTGAAAAAATAAAAATCTCCATTGACTTTATATTATTGACATTATATTCAGTGTTTCCATACCCCCACTTCCAAATGCCCATACCGCCACTTCTAAATTTCCACTTCGACCACTGGTTCAAACGCTAGGCAGCAGTCAGCCTCTGATTGTTATAAGTCTATGAATGGCGCGGGAGGAGGATCAGCCTGGGCTGGCATTTCAAGGTCTATAGGTTAAGGCAGCCACAAGTTAGTGTTACAGCATTCATCATCAGGTATCAACTATGTCTATGCAGTTAAAGCATGCTGGGTTAGTTTGACAACACTGTGGCCTAAATTTACTCAGCAGGCAGATTGCAGGGCGATTGAGAAGTGGGGATGTTGCCCATAGCAACCAACGAGATTCGACTAACATTCTCCAGTACGTAAAACGAAATTGANAGCAGTTGCTATGGGCAACATCCCCCTACAATCTCCCTGTTTAGGAAATTTAAGCCTGCAATAAATGTTTTTCTTATTTCAAAGGGCAAAAGCTGTAAAAGCAGGTGAGGTGTCTCTGCTGATGATAGGGCATAGATATGCGCTGATATTGTTATTTCATTATTACACACAGACATATAATATAATATAATATATATATGGTTAAACGTACGATATAATAGATGCCTTTATTACTGAGGTTTCACCATGAGACAGTCTAAAGGCTGATCTGTAGGATGATATGACAATATTGGTGGACCCTTCATTTTCTTGCTGTCAGATTCAATTGAGAAAACATTTTAGTTACATAACGGAGTCTGTCATCCAGCACAATATGAGATAAGGTATGCAGTAACTCACTTGCTGTGCTTTCACATTCATTCTGTCAGCCATGCCAGCTACTTGCAGCTGACACTTGCGTTTAGAGTGACAGCCTGTCTTATTTTTTGTCACACTTGATATACCCAATGCCCACACATAGTGCCGGTGGCCATTTTATTGACGCAATAAATATTCATAAAAGCATGGCGGGGAATTTTCTAGCTTATAATGCAATAACACACCACATGGCTACCTTGACGGTATAGGTAAAATGATAGGCCCATGATGTTATAATGGTGTCACCTGTTCTTATAAAAGCAAAGTCACATGACCTAATGGATAAACTTTAAGTCTAAAGTTAGGTCACTTATATATACTGCAATGGCCATCCACGCCCTGTATTTTGTCCAAAAATGGCAGTAAAGTTTTTTTATGTTGTTTTTTTTTTTTTGGGAGGTGGGGTGGTGAGGCTTGGGGGGAGCCAACATTGCTTGGGCCAGATTGGGCTAGGCAATGTAAGGGCTGCGCTAGGGGAGGGGCTTATTTGTTTCATTTTTGGCAATGAAAATGTTGACGGAGGGCAGGTAGTCATTAGTCAGATTTTATTTATTTATATTTATTTATGTACCACCAGGTTTTTATATAGCGGCATCATATTACAATTTGTATCAGACAGAATTGGTGGGAAAGGGGTCCTGCTCACAGGCTTACATTCTATAGGAGATTGATACATAGGTGCCATTACACATACACTAGGGACTAGGGAATTTAGTCCGCTGTCAATTAACCTGCATGTCTTTTGGGGTAAATCCACACAGATACGGGAAGTACACAGGGGCGTAACTACAAAAGGCTGGGCCCCATAGCAAACCTTTCAACACGGCCCCCCTTTTTAAAAAAAAATAAAAATAAAAAATGTATATTTTAAATGGGGGTCCAAACTGCTATAGAATGGGGCCAGCGGGCCCCCTAGGGCTGCAGGCCCCATAGCTTCCGCTATGGCTGCTATAGTGGTAGTTACACCCATGGAAGTACATACTAACATACTGTAAGGTACTATCTGGGGAATCAAACTTACAACTGTAATGCTGTGTGGCATCAGTGCTACCAGAATTGGACTTATCATGGTAGGGTTACATTTCATGACTCCTGGAAGATAAATGCACACCCACATATGCAGAATTCATAGCACTCTTTAAAAAGTAGATGATATGGTGACACAAGCAACATGCTACTCTCTGTCCCCATTCATGTGTCTCTCTTATATAGGCCGGATCCTGATATTTCTGTGTGACTGGACCCAGCCACAGCAAAGATTCAGATTCATTAACAAAGTTACGTCCAGTGAATGCCTTAGGTTTTAAAGGACTCTGGATAAGAGATAGGGACCAGAATCAGAGGGAATGGACTCGATCCAGCCCTTCTGACTGAAGTGTCAATAACCTGTAAGTCTGCACAGGTTAAAAAAGATTCTCATGCCGGCACAGTGAAGTTGTTCATAAGACATGAAAGAAACTCTTCAAAGTCTCAAGAAACTAAATATAGGATATGAAGAGAGTTAATATATATGTACAGAAAGAGACAAGACATTTTCTGCACTATTCAATGACATATCACATTATGCTATAAGAATGGACTTTATATTGTGGGAACCCCTGGGCTTTGTTGTATGGCATTGCCATGGGCAGCCTGGTCGCTGACAGCTATATGCAGGAACCGATAGGTGTCAGAGCATGGAAGCTTAAACAACACTAAGAGCATACCTCCCAACTTGTCATTGGGGGACATCGGGACACAGAAGCTCTGCCCCCTGTAAAGACCACATGGGCCTGGGGCTGAACATGTTCGAGGCCCATTGCAGTGGGTATAACCAGTGTTGTGTGAGGTGGATGTCTCAAATTGATCCTCATGCTTTTCAATGGGAGGCCTGGTATGTGTGGGCCTTTTTGCAGATGGAGGCCTGGGGCTATGCAGCATAGTTACCAACTGTTGCAAATTAATAATATGAAAGCATTGTAGTAGGTAGGTAGTCTCCATGCTATGAGGGACAGTTGGTAACTATGCTTTGGAAGAAACTCTACTTTTGTTCAGGGTTCACCACCTTTGATTTCTTCCTCCCTGGAGAAACCAATGCTTGTCGTGATTTATGTATATCACACTCATAGCCCTGCAGCTTGGATGGCAAAAGACTATCTTTTGCTGTAGTAATGATCGGGGCTGAAGCCGTGAATTACATGAAACCGCTGCCTAAGCCCAGGTATACTCTCTCTGGATATCAGGAGAACTACCTTGAATTTCATGAGTCTCCCGTAGTCAGCAAACCTTCTTTTATTCCTTTTCAAAAAAACACAATACCAAAGTTTTTTGAAGGGTTAATCCTCATATGTACAGTACTCTGCCTCCTAAGCAAGGCTGTCCTAACTGTGTTCCCTACTGGCTGATATGGTGAATAGTGGGTGCCCCCACGTGATTCCCCTTTGATGTCCTGGAGATAAATAGCGGCTGGATTTGTCGCACGATGATACGAGACACGCTCATGGCGGCCTCCAAGCTCACAGAATTCAATGTGCTGAGAAATGATTTCAGCAAATTGCCACCCTGGAACGGGAGCCCGCTGATACCGACTTCATCCAATTCTTACACCTAGAACAGCCCTTTATTTTGTCACTTACTCCTTATTGCAGAGGTTGTGTCCTTTTGACAAGGAAGAGCTGTACTGGCATCTTCAGAGGGAAGGGGGACGCAGCGGGATCACCATATAATATAAGAGAAAGAAATGTATATATCAGAGGATATTGCAGAAAATAACAGCTCGATGATGCATCCGGCACAACATTGTTTATCCCCTTTCTGATTACAGGCAATGGCCGGAGTCTAAGCTGTTCCCGCTCGAACAATGGCGCACCAAAAATTATAAAGGGCCGCTGCCCCCCCCCCCCCCATTATACTCCTTTATGAATGCGAAGGTTGAGGCTCAACTTGTCTTTGGGTTTGAATGGGATATGGATGGGATGTGAATGGGGTATAAATGGGGTGTGCCCATCATTACTGAGCATGTGCAGTGAAAACTCATGGCAAGATACACATACACCAGATACAGTGAAAGAAGTGGATTTGAGTGCAACCCTTACGAGTAATGCTGTATCTCTGGATGCACAGCAATGGGAAATAACAATGAGAATTTACCTTCCTTATTAATAAAGCAATTGCACTAGATGCACAGATGACAGCAGAACGCTGGATGGAGTCCCAACCGGCACTTATCTATCCAACATCTGCACAGATAGGGCATACACAGCATTACTAGATCCGCTAGCAGCTTCCTTCTCAATAGCAGAGGACCGAGGTAGAGCTGTCAGCTGCTGCCAAGTTGTTTATAAACAGCACCTATAAACAGAGCTTCTGAGTGTTGTCTATAAACACTCTGCCAACAGCTAACAACTGAGAACCTGGTACAATCTCTACCATCCAAAGAAACCTAGAATATAGGGGAGCTTGCATCAAAATGTATGAAGTCACAAACTAGGCAGAACTTAATGACGTTTTACTGTCAAGTCCCATCCTGATGCAAAATTTTCTTTCTGCTTCCACAGAATATCAGCTATTAGAGGGAGAAAAGGGAGGTCTATGGGGAGATCGCTGGGATAGAGGAAATATGGCCATCTTCAGAGGGTCTGTGAACATGGAATTTCGGGCGTTAAAGCTCTTATCATATTGAGGTTTTTGGGCTTTTGTAGAAGGAGCCTTATGAGGCAGGACCCACATTCATATGAACACATCTTATGGGTTGAATAAGAGTCACATGTTCCTATTAAATGTATAGACTGCATTTATATTAGTTGTCATCTACATAATGGCCATATGACCCAGCAGTATGAGTACATTTCTAGTAAATCGATAGGGCTTTAGCCCCCTGGAAAATGCTGCACCGGTGGCATGTAAGCAAAACCCACACATTATAAACCTCCAAGCTTTAAGTCTGTTTATTAGTTTAAGCGTTTTCCTCTCACGACCTCAGCCAATATAGAGAATTATCCTGATGCCATTGCTACACTCTGGTGAGACACTGCAGTATCAGAGCACGCCCGTAAGACACGCTTGATTACATTAATGAATGAGACACTGTCTGTGTCTCAAATTAAACACTCACCCCATTAACTCTGCCTCTGATTGCATGAACTAAACTCCAAGTTTATTCCGCTGTCCTGTGAACTGATTTACTTGCTGCAACTAATCAAAGTGATGCAAGTGCCATCTAAAAATGTTCCTAAGGGCTCTGTGTTCTGTATATACCAGGAGCAGACAGCCTGCGGCAGTCCCATCATGCTTTGCCAGGGAGCAGCTATGCTTTCGGTGCATACTGGGTATAAATCTGAGAATTGAGTACATACGAGAAAAAACATTTGATAGACCAAAAACTTTACAAGCTGCCAGTCCCGGATAAACTCAGCCTTTTATTACAACCAGGGCCGCCATCATGGGGGGATGGCCGGGCCTACTGTCCCGGGCCCGGACAAAGCTGAGGCAGGCACCGTGTCACTTGCACGCAGCGGCAGTGACAAGCTTTCTATCTGTATTACCTCTGTTGTCACTGCATGTTTGAACTCACTTAGACGCTAGTAATGGCGTCTAAGTGAGCTACTGGCCCCACAAGTTCAGGGTAGTACAATGAAGTGGACATATGGACTCGCACTTTGCACAACTTCTATAAATGCACTAAAACAATATCAAATGAGTTAAAAAAACATGCGAGCCCAACTGCCCCCGGACCTACTTTCCAATCTTCTCTTTCGAGACACCTACCGATCCTGGTGGCTACTGAACGGCAAATATCGTTGGAATGCCAGACACTCCCATTTTGCTCCTAGTTGGGGTAATCCTGCTTTCCCTCCCAGCCTTGACAATGTGCTTTTCCGCACATGGAAACAAAAGGGTATTCTCTCCATCCGCATAGTGTTTGATCCGGGTGGTCGCCTCCTCACTTACCAATCTCTCAAGGAGACCTTTGCCTTATATAACTCAAACTTTTTCATTTACCTCCAACTCAGACATTATGCGCAGACTATGCCACCTCCGTTTGTAGATCCCCTGGACTCGGACGTTCTCATGCACCTCATTGCTCAGGCCAAATCTAGGCCCTACAAAACCAGATATCTGCAGAGGGACTTGCTTCTGCTGACCTCCGACAAACTCTGGCTTCCTGTCATACAACGCTGGAGATGACATACCTAATATCCCATCCGTTGCACACTTTCTCCACCATCAGGACTCCATACTACGGACATTACACTCATCCCAGTTGCAAGAGGTTCACTTAAGACACTTCACCGCATGCACATAGCGCCCTCCCAGCGCAGCCATATGGTGCCATCAGAAACTGGTCGATGCTTAAAATGCTGTACCCCATACGCCTCTTACTTCCATGTTTTTTGGACCTGCCGCAAAATAGTCAAATTTTGGAACAAACTGACGAACTTCTTGAATGTATCCTTCGGTCTTTCCCTCGTCCGTCATCCGATTGCTTACCTGTGTTGCGACTTCCGGCCTTGGGACTTGGGCCCCAGGCAGTGGGAGCTTGTCCCCTTCCTGACAATTTTTGCCACGGTTGCCAAGCAGGTAATCTTGGAGCGGTGGACGACTTCAACTTTTTTGGCCACACTCTACTTACTGTACATTGACTACATGTATTCACCCTTTCCCACCTATTACACACCTTGTGCATGTGACGGTATAGGATCAGCTTGTCTTTGGGTATGAATGAGGTGTGAATGGGGTATGAATGGGTTGTGAATGGTGTGTGCCCATCATTACTGAGCATGTGCAGTGAAAACTCACACCAAGGTACACTTTAACATTGAGAGGTGTCAGCACAAATATATAACTAAAGTCACCATTGCTAGGTAAAGATCCAAGATTTAATGCATCTCTTCCATATACCAAATACAGTGAAAGAAGCTGATCTGAGCGCAATCCTTACGAGTAATGCTATTTCTCTGGATGCACAGCAATGGGAAAAAAACAATAAATATGCGGATGAAATGAGAATTTACCTTCCTTAATATTATACTTGTATAACTATTACTTGGGAGTAATAGTAATATTGCAGACTTTATATCCATACAGTTATTTTACCAGTAATATTTTCTCAGACTTCCTTGCAATAGGTCAGAAAGGGATGAGACTCTGTAAAAGCAATTGCACAGATAGGGCATTACTAGATCTGCTAGGCCGCTTCCTTCTCAGTAGCAGAGGACAGCAGTAGTGCTGTCAGCCGCTGCCAAGGTGTAAACAGCACCTACAAACAGAACTATAAACAGAACTTCTGATTGTTGTCTATAAACACTCTGCCAACAGCTGACAGCTGAGAACCTGGACAATGCTTACCTTCTAATTAAACCTGGAACATAGGGAAGTCCGCATCCGAGGCCTATATGCAATATTTCTTATTTTGTCAATTTCTACTAAAAACTGCAATACATAATGAATATACTTCCTCCTCCCAGTATAAGAACGAATTGAAGCACAGAAGTGAAATCTGTTTGCCATAGATAAGGCAGTCTTCATATATACATAGAATTCAGCGCTCTAATTGGAACAGGTTTCATTATCCACAAGCATACATTAAAAAACAGACTTGTACATCTGTTAACTATATCATTCATGTGTTATCATAACTAGATAACTATATCATTCATGTGTTATAGTAACTAGATAACTGTATCATTCATGTGTTATCATAACTAGATAACTATATCATTCATGTGTTATAGTAACTAGTTAACTATAAACAGTAATTCATGTGTTACAGTAACTAGTTAACTATAAACAGTAATTCATGTGTTACAGTAACTAGATAACTATATCATTCATGTGTTATAGTAACTAGATAACTATATCATTCATGTGTTATAGTAACTAGATAACTATATCTAATATGTGTTATAGTAATTAGTTAACTATATACAGTAATTCATGTGTTATAATAACTAGATAACTATATCTAATATGTGTTATAGTAACTAGTTAACTATAAACAGTAATTCATGTGTTACAGTAACTAGATAACTATATAATTTGTGTTTTATAGTAACTAGATAACTATATCATTCATGTGCTATAGTAACTAGATAACTATATCATTCATGTTTTATCATAACTAGATAACTATATCATTTGTGTGTTATAGTAACTAGATAACTGTATAATTCATGTGTTATAGTAACTATATAACTTTATCATTCAGGTGTTATAGTAACTAGATAACTATATCAATTATGTGTTATAATAACTAGATAACTATATCATTTGTGTTTTATAGTAACTAGATAACTATATCATTCATGTGTTATAGTAACTAGATAACTATATCATTCATGTGTTATAGTAACCAGATAACTATATCATTCATGTGTTATAGTAACTAGATAACTATATCTAATATGTGTTATAGTAACTATATAACTTTATCATTCATGTGTTATCATAACTAGATAACTGTATCATTCATGTGTTATAATAACTAGATAACTACATCATGCATGTGCTATAATAACTAGATCACTATATCAATTATGTGTTATAATAACCAGATAACTATATCATTCATGTGTTATCATAACTAGATAACTATATCAGTCGTGTGTTCTAGTAACTAGATAACTATATCATTCATGTGTTATCATAACTAGATAACTATATCATTCATGTGTTATAGTAACTAGATAACTATATCATTCATGTGTTATCATAACTAGATAACTATATCATTCATGTGATATAATAACTAGATAACTATATCATTCATGTGTTATAATAACTAGATAACTATATCATTCATGTGTTATAATAACTAGATAACTATATCATTCGTGTGTTATAGTAACTAGATAACTATAT
>JABWIB010002394.1:45636-56061 GCA_016617825.1 Platyplectrum ornatum | reverse complement strand
GTAACCAAGATCGTATCCACTCGACTATTGTTGTTTCCAATCCCAGGTTTTCTAGCTTGTTTAACAGTCTGAGATGAGCCCGCAGAGCATTTTCCAGGGGCTGATCCAGGGAGTCTAATACCCGTATACTCAGATAGGGACAGGATATTGTACATGAAGTACAAATCGCTCTGGACTTCAGGTTTACAAAATCAACACATGTAGACATGTATTATAATTCACAGGNAGTTTTAAAAGACCACACTAAAATTTGTGCTTACTTTGGATGTAAACTTGGCAAAAGTATATTAGTACGTCATTTAAACCACAGAAAACTGTTTTATATTTATATTAATGTCATCAAAAACATTTAATTGCAGCAAAAGTAGAGCTGTGGCAATAATATAAAGCAGCAACAAGAGAATTCCTCATTGAAAGATGCAAAAACAACATTAACATTCAGTAATAAAATCATCACGGTTCATGGCCTTGTCCTGACATAACAGCTGTGACACATGGACAGTATGGTAAACAAAGTAAAAGTGACCTACCTTCACGTGTGCAAGATACTGGTCACATTTCTGTTTCATGGAAGTGAGCTGAACCTTTTCATTGATATGAGCAACTGTTTCCCCAGATGAAACCAAGAAAACTCTAGGTGGTTGACCCTTTTCTCTTTTCACAACATCAGCGGTCAAGTTGTATAATAACTCTGCAAGATAAAGATAGAGTAATAAAAGATAGTGTACTGATCACATTAGTCACCATTTCAATAAACATTACTTTTTCATGCTCCACTGCGGTGCAAGACACAAATTCACCATTTGTACACTTATCCTCACAAAACATACACTGCTCTTATGACCATATATTGCTTGTTAACATAAAAGAGACCACAATATGTAACACGTCACACATTTACACTCCACCAGTAACATAAGAGGCAAATAAGAACAGAAATGGCCAAGTTCACAGCAGCAGCAGCGACTCTGTGCTTAGCGGGACAGTTACAATCAATAAAAATGCTTTCAAAGGTCATAGCAAGGCTGTGGTAATGTAAGCGTGTAACATTAAAAGTTCAGAAACTCTGACTCTGGACAAAATATTTACATTGAGAATTGACCCGTCCACTGGATAAACAGGCACATGTCAGCATCAGATAAGTACACGATTGTAGGTAGATGAAAGAAAGGTTCTGATAATATGTGTGCACAATAGTTTTTCTTCTAAGTAAACAAAAAGGAAGACATTATTCCGGGACTGTATAAATATTATTGTACCTGTATAAATATTCCAGAAGAGACATTTACAATTTGCATGGAAAAAGATAAATAGATCAAATATTTATTATTGTGATTATTTAACAATGTATTCTAAATATAAAATATATTAACATGTAACATGTGAATTTACTACTACATGTGTGCCCTATCGGACAGGTCTCCTGGAGACCTATATTGGCACATCTGCTATGTGCATACGCAGAAAACTTGTGTAAGCAACTTGTGTAATGCGTTAGGTCTTGTTCTCAGTATGTAAATTAGGAAATATCTCACAACTATGGTTCCCTGAATTGGGACAGGCATGGCTGTGTCNTGATATGGAACATGTACAGCATACACGCGTCAGTAAGGCACTCTCACACAGTGAGGCAATTCACTTCTGTAAGGACATTCTTTACTGTTACCAAGGTATATTTACCATCCCTGGATCTATCAGTGGGCGTTTGAAAGACATTATTAACAGTCTATGGACACACCAAGTATGGGGTGAAATCAGCTCCAATTACAAGAACTCTAAAGTGTTTTATTTTAATTTATTATTCTTGGAAGTTTTACAATCAGATTGCTCATATTATTAATTATACTTTTAATTTAGTGTAAATGATGAATAAGGCAGTCTTTTAATGCAACACACATTAATTGTTGTTGTGTCCACATGTACAGCATTGTAATTATACCCAAGAACAGGAACGTCTACATGGAGAAAGTTGGGGCTATGCTACCATTACTGCAGTTATCTGTGAAAGTTTTGAGCATTGGTAATTAATGCAGAAAGCATATACAAGACCTGTGCATAATGCACCTTTTAGATCAAAACAAGTATGTAGACATGAAAAAAAAAGAAATCTATCCATGCAAGTGATTATAATAGAAACACATGTATATATAAGTCAATATCTAATACAGTGGGTATTAGAAAGAATTGTACAAATGGGTGTGACGATTAGTTAGACATACACCAAAAGAGTCTGTTCCAAAGTGTTGTACAGGTTGAAATGATAGGGGCATGCAATGTAAGGCGAAATGTTTTGCAAAGCACTTCTAAGCATAATGCCTTGTACTTGGGCAGTCTTTGTACATTTCTTGTCATTGCATGTTAATAGCAAACACATCATTTTATAAATAAATATATGCATCCAGGCTCTGTAAAACGTACCCCTCAAATAAACATTTCACTCTCCACTAAAATATGTCAATAACTTTCAGTAACAGCAAGGCGGCTGAACATTTTATATGGAGAACGAGGCTTTTTTATCTATCAATAACCTTGGCCCGAATCCAGACACTGGCATTGCAATAATGGTTATCCCCACTCGCATGTAGTTCAGCAACCTTGCCTCTACTTTAAGAGTTCTAATCCACCCTCACTTTAAATGGGAATGTATTGCAAGTAAAAATATTATAAGATTAAATGTAAAAACTCTGCCTCTTGCTTTTTCACCCGACTCATAGTTGAGCAGTAGCACAAAGTAGATAAATAAATAAAATGCTGCAATTACATTTAATATAGTTGGAGCTTTGACATGAGCAGAAAGAAATGAAATATAAGAACACTTCATACCTATTTGTCCAGGAACATTTTTACCATGAAACTGGAAACAGACACTAACATTGACGCAGTTCACATGTTGTGTTCCATCATGGCACTCCGGTGCAGTGATATTAATGGAGGTTGGCAGGAGTATAGAGACATCCACAGTAATAACTGGTCGGGTCCTATTAAAAGAATAAAAAAGGTTCATGCACTTTGAGATACCTAGTAATTAAATGGAATAACTAACTGATCATTAACTCTTCTTACTCTTCTACAGTATGTACCACCCCATTCCCCCAGTGCCCTTTACATCTTTCCATGTTTAGGGATGAATATAAGGAATTAATTATATTGTATAATGAAATTAAGGCTGTCAGGAGTGATGGAGGAGATAAAAAATACATATAGAAACAATGTTTTACAAAAAAAAATTAATATAGAATAATGAAATATATTCTAGCACACACAATGAACCATTATCATCTATATGTATATTTTATATTCAATCAAAACATATGTAAATGTATTCTGTCAATGTAACAATATACCTTATTTACAGAAAATGTTTAATAAACCTTTAATAAGGTTTAAAAGTGCGGCTATAAAAAAGCAGCTGTTATGCTGGTTGTAAGAAACTGAGTTTCTAATTGTCCAAGTCAGTGTGATCTCCATAGATATATAATGCTTACTGTTAATGAACATAAGTAAAACAGTACACTTGTGAAAAACTTATGTTGACATCTGCTTAACATTAAGTTGATACTCTCTGTAGGGCTGTCTATCTGTTGCTATCGCTATCTGGGGCTGTCTGTCTCTCTCTGGGTCAGTCTGTCTGTCTTTGTCTCTCTTTTTGGAGCTGTCTGGCCATCTTTCACTCTCTGTCTGGGGCTGTCTGTCTCTCTGTCTCTCTCTGGGGCAGTAACCAGGGGGGGGTTTTAATACAGCGGGAACCACATTCAATGGATATGGTTAAATAATATTATTAATAAATGTCGAACAATCCAAAGATCTTGGAGTGAAGAGGTTAATATATATATATAAAAAAAAGCTTTAGAATTTAGGCACACACCTTTCTTTACATTTTTATTTTACTTGCATGAATTTTATGAGATTTTGTTTTCACTAGTATTTTCATAGCTGTAGTAGATAAATATATAAGAAATAATATAATATAATAGAGAGCATTCCTATCCATCATTATAGATGAAATAATTAATATTATAATACTAGTTTGCAGCTCGGGTTCACAGTGCAGCGTTTCCCATACTGTGTGCCCAGGCTCCCTGGGGTGCCGCGCCACTATCATTGGGGTGTGGGATGTTTTTTCTGACGTGGTGCCATGTTGTTAGTGTTACTTAGGAGCGCCTTGTTTAGGAGCAACACAAGATTTTATATAGACCTGAAGCATTTCTGTCTTTACCTAAATAGTTATTACACAATTTCGACTCAAAAACGTCAAAAACCTATTTTGTCCTAGGGCTGCCTTAAAAAATGATGGAGATGCTAAGGGTGCTTTGGCTAAGAAAGTTTGAGAACCGCTGCTCTAGTGTGTTCAATTACTTCAAGATATATTCTCTAACTGTATTCTTTATAATCCAGATTACAAAAGGACGTTTTGTGTTCCTGATATTGTAAGAGAGAGTAGTGACGTTATATTAATCAGGCATTACAATAATAGTTAACAATAATAGGAACTCATTATTTGCTTACATATCCAATATTTTAAGTACTTTAAGATACAATAGCAACTAGTTGGAAAGTAAAGTATAATTAAATATCATTGCAGCATTAGTCATGTGTCCTGTAGTGGATTGTTGTCAACATCCTTATGCATCATTTGTATAAGACAGAAGGGGAAAGGTCAGAGAGCCAATGACAAAGAAACTGGATGTCTTCCAAGCTTTCACGCCCCAGAGAATACAGTTGCTTAATGAAACTCAATTTCAGTAATTGTTTGCTTGTATGGCATAGACAAGGAAATTGTACAAATTACAAGAGTCAAATTCACTACTAGTAATCTCAAGGGTAGGGTTAATGCAATTCATGGCCTCTCTACAAACATTTAACTTCCCTGGACTGAAATGTAAGGGAAATCGAATTTAGAAAGTCTAAAAGCTCACAGGATAGTTCAAAGAAGGAATTAAGGCCTCAGACATTAAGGATCCAGCAGTGATACTCATTTCTATAATTAAAAAAAGGGTTGAAGACAATCAACGTCCGGGAAGTGATCTGCGCAATTGTTGTTTTAAAGTAATTTCCTACTTTCTTTTACAGAGAGTGGAATGGAAATGTCTACTTTCCTGCAACACANCAATAACGAAAAGAATAATAAAAGTAAAGCATGGCACCAAAGTAAACAGCTTCTCATAGTAAAATAATAAAGACATTACAAATTAAGATGTAGCTGCAATGTCATGTAGATTATCAGCACAAAATCCATGGTAAACCCGTCACATGAAACAGAGGTTTTTCACACACATATTAACGGGGTTGATCCAGAGTTTCTATTTTATATACAGAGATGTCTAACATAGTGTTTAGCTATTAGCCATCATGTAAATGCTATTCATCTTGATACTTCTTCACGTGAACAATAAGTGCAGCACATGCTGACCTATTAGTGTCTTTACATAAAGTAACCCCTTACAATTATAAAGACAACATACGATCAGGGAGGACCTTTTAAGACATATTTCCCACATCACAAGACACTGTTCTCAAGAGTGGGTAAAACCATGTTGAATTGCAGGTGAGGTAAAATGAATTGTTTACATGCAGGGAGAATACGGTCCGGCCCGGGGATAGATCCCTAGCATACAGAACAATGCTCAGGGGATCCGCTAGTGCACATCTGATGTGTGCGCGAAAGGCAGATAGCGTTATTAAAGCTGGATCCAGTCCCAAATAAAAATATATCATGCCATGTGCAGGGGCTGTGCTCAAAATAATATAGTATAAAAAAGAATTATAACGTATATTATACTTTTCTCTGTCTGGTAGCCATGGTTATATTATGTCATTGAAACTGTAGTAGAATATACTGTTCATTAATGGCCAGTAAAAGCTTAATATTGAAATCAGTGAACATGTTATTTACAAAAAATATAAGATACATACAAAATCATGGGGAATTAGGTAATAATATAGCCTACTCAGCCATGTAAAAGTATCGACATGCATATGCTGTTATATACATGTAAAACCATCATTAGGGCTTTATTTATTTTCTATTCATTTACAGCAAAACTAGACATAATATTCCACAGTTTATAATGCTGGGGTAGGATTTTTTTACCTATCATTTTACA
Source organism: Platyplectrum ornatum (assembly GCA_016617825.1). NCBI lineage: Eukaryota > Metazoa > Chordata > Amphibia > Anura > Limnodynastidae > Platyplectrum > Platyplectrum ornatum. Next base: position 49,957 of record JABWIB010002394.1, on the reverse strand, counting down.
CTACCAGAGAAGAATGATTACATTTCCAGGATTTTCTGTGTACAGAGATAGGTTTCTTACCTTAGTAGCACTACACTGTCTGACATGAAAGCCCCAATTGTCAGATCTAAAAGAATAAAAACATAAAACAGACATGACCTCAACAAGACTATTAACTAAGTAACTCATTNGTCTGCCAAGTAAACCCTGATCATTTAGATGTGCAGTTGTGGACTGGACCTCTCTTGTGTCATTTCTAACAGACCCCTGAGAATAATACTAGAAATAAATAGCACCAAACCAGAAAGGGACTTGTATTAATAAGTCAATGGAATTCTTGCTTATGAGCACTTGTTAATACTAAAATAAACTGTGCTTAAATTATCTCAGTTTAAACTTTTAGCAGCTAAGAAACCTATTGTCCTTCATTTATGTCAAGCTGTTAACAAAACAAATTCTTCTGTGGCAAAGCTTATAAATAATAGGGAGTAATGGAAAATTTCCAGGCTCTTCCAGCGGCCAAATGTAAACACTTCTGTGACATCTGTATATAGTGCCTTACACCAGGCCATACTAATGGAACACTAAACAGCTTTACAACTCAGGTATATGAAATGTAGATGAAGGTAAAACGTTTGTGCTATGCCATGATACTGAAATACTGAGTAAGGTACAAAGGGTTAAAAGCTTGTCATATGCTGAAGACTTACGGCGTTTACAGTGCATACTGTATCGTGCCATAAATGGACTTTGTTAATATTCTCTAATGTTTTTACCACCTAAACAAATATAAGCAATCCTGAACTCATCATGTCCAGGTTATCTGAATGCAAATGTAGTAATTAAAGTGATGTGTGTTTTAATATTGTCAAACAGCCTGTCATTGAAGGAATTCCATCGATTATCTTGCAATTGCAGGATTCTTTTAAGTGGCTATGATGTTTCAAAACCTACAATGTAGTGCGAAGGCTACTAAAAGTATATTTATTAATTATATTTATTAACAGGTTATTATATAGCGCCATCAAATTACATAGCGCTTTACAGTTTCAAAAATCATTAAGACATGACAGGGTGGTAAGAGACAGAATACACTTTTAGGGCACAATGTATTACATTTTAGATTTGAAAACACAAAATATAATAGATATAGTATAGAGTAGAGTATAATTGAAGGCTTAACTTACCTACATAGCCATTTTTGTCCATGTCGATACCTCCAGAAATCGACTGTCCAAACATTCGCAACTCTGCATTTATTCTCCTTCCAGACAAGCGCTGGAATTACAATAGTGCAGTAATTAAATGAAATGCTAAAAAGAGATTTATTATTTTATATCACATAGAAAAACATAACATGTTATATAGTATAATCAACAGCAAACAATTACGTACATTTATTTAAATACAGCAGTACATATATGTTAAATATATGAGATAAAACAGTGAACCAACCATTGAATACTGAGGAACTATTCCATTGGCATCACCATGGTATATGTAAACAGCGCCAACATAATCATCTTCTTTTGGAGCTCCAATTGCAACATCTGATGTAGAACAGAGACACTTATTCACAGTTAATACAACACCTACACATACATACACCTTCTAACATGGGATGTGTGTATTTAACATTTTATTCTACACAAGTACATGATCTGAATGTCTCACTGCAGATGACACATTTACCAAGTGCAACTGTACCCAGCTGTACCCAGATCCAGATTTAAGAAGCTGCTTTTGGAATGAGGTGTGACCCTAATCCCTGCAAGTGCAAGAGGAGACAACTCTCTGAATATTTCCGCATTTGGGTTCGTTTTTTAAATAAGGATTTAGATATCCCCCAGAAAGAAAGTCTGGTTATTAAGCATTGGGTTTTGTATTGAAAGATGCTTTTCTTTTATAGAATCTGAATCTGGTCCTGCGTTGCAGCATTTACACTTGTTGCTGGTCTTGTGCCGGAGATCATACAGGAATGCCATGGAAGAATGCCTCACACAGCTCCCTGTAACTGGAGTCTGAAACATACTTGCTCTGTGCTTTCATCACTGCAGTTTTGTATATAGACAGTGAAAATCTGCAAGGTTTGCAGTTTAATAAGTGTTTGTCCAGAGTCTATTACAAGTTCTGCATTCTCGCTAAATATGTGTGTATTAATGGAAATAGAACAGACAGGATAGAAATGTAAATAACAAGGAAATACAGTTATTAGCGCAACCAGTAGGAGGCTTAGTACAAAACATAGCATAGGTATGTATGCATGTATGCATATTCAGAATGTATTAGACATCCCCTCTGTCAATGAGATTAGGGAGCCTGAAGGGGGCATCTAAACATTAGGCTCCCTAAGCTTCTATAATATAACAGAACAGAACTTACATTATAAAGGTGAAGTGAACCTTAGGTTTACATGTTAGGGTGCATGTCAATCAAAATGTCATGTGCCCTATGCATCCAATCAGAAAGTCAGACAACCTGATTCTCTGACTGGATGCAGGGGTGCATAACTTTGATTGACGGGTGCCTGGGGAAGGTGGGCAAAAGCTGAAAGTTTGTCTAGGGTGTAGGATGTGAGGAAGGATATAAGTGAGGACAGATGTAGGGGGGTAAATTTTTGCAAAAGATAAAGATAAGGTCTATAATTGTGCAGATCAGATGGGATTCTGCAGATTTTTGTAGGTGTGAACTGTCCAATAAAGCTGCAGAATCACCTGACATAGCATCTGATTGTTTGAATGAATTTTTGGGAGAACCTAATTTTCATGATACATAATGTCCCAATGTCTGGACAAAAATATTGCAGCAAAGTTTTGTAGGAATGTTTTGTAAACGTTCCACAGGAATCTGGAGATCAGAAACTTTATTTTATATCTCTAAAGAAATATGCTCTTTTGAAAAATGTCAGTGTGTACCCAGATTTGGTCTTATGGAGTATCGACAAACAACAAAAAGTATGGTATGACTGGGCTTTACATTAAGATGTAGAAGAAACCATAAAAAGAGCACAACAGTAAATATATAAATATTATAACAATTGTAAAAAAAAACAAAAAAAAAAACATATTTTAACATCTCTTGATTAATAAAAGTGTGTTTGTAACATTGACAACTTACCAGCATAACCATCATCATCAATATCTCCAAGGTTGGCCATGCTTTCCCCAAAGTGTGCATTATATGCATTGTCTCCATTCAGCACAGTTTGTTCGTCCATTACACCCTAGAAAACAGGAAATGTAAAAGGACTTTTGAAAACAAAGCAACAGAGGATCAGTTCATAGTTGGATATCCCGCTGGATGGCTGCTTGGTTTCACACACTACTCAGGAAACACCTGAGAAGAAAATGAGCTTCCTAACTAACACCAGGGTGCAATGTATAGACACGTTTATCTACACATGTCAGTGACAAAGCTTTGAAAGTGATTATAATAAGAAACGTAAATGTGACATTTATACCAGGTACACAGGAAATGTTATTGTTTTTATAAATCATGCAACAAAGACAAACAACCATGAATAATACATGATCTTGTAACTATTATTGTGGACTGAATATATTGATTAAAACTGTGACGACTATGATAAAACTACATAAACTGTGATCTACCAACTGATAAGAAAGGGAAACGGCATTATTTAGAGGGAACCCTACGCTTGTTGTGATGTAATTTCTGTTCAGAGAGCAAATAAATGGTCAAAGATTGTCCTTAAACCGCGTGTTGGCGGCAACTGTGGCTACTGTAATTATGGACATGGGCATACAGTATGTTTTTAGGGGAAAGGAAATGTTTGACAATTACTTACACTGTATACTATAATATTTCATTATTTTATAATTTTCCATTATTCATGCCAGTAGGCCTTAGATGAGTGAATTGCAAGCAGACTTCCCTCCTGGGCAGTAGGTGCAAATTATATATAGATGCAAGATATGTTTGTCCCAGTTTTCTTAGCCTGTGTGTTTTAAAACCCAAAGAGAATGATTGTGTTTGGTAAGCACTGGATTAGGGTCCTGGTGTTGGATGGTTGAAGAGAGGGTGTGTTCACCATCCATTAGGCCCAGTACGGGTCTTTGGGTTGTTGGCTTGAAAGCAGGCTAATTATATGTTCCCCTCAGTGTCTTTTATCTGACAGCAGGTCTTAAAATATAACGGACATGCTGATGTGAGTAGTGTTCCGGTGTTTCTGTTTGGAGCCAGGGTGGTAGGTCCTATCCATTAATAGAGAGGCTGTATACTTCTTTAGGAAGGCTAGGATTCCATTTACCCCAGAAGAGAGACATTCTACCCCAATTAAATTATATATATATATATATATATATATATATATATATATATA
>JABWIB010002394.1:25769-41831 GCA_016617825.1 Platyplectrum ornatum | reverse complement strand
AGATCCCAGGAGATTTGCCACCTCTCCTGGACATTGCCCATAACCCAGGCCCAGATCCCAGGAGATTTGCCACCTCTCCTGGACATTGCCCATAATTCAGGCCCAGGTCTCAGGAGATTTGCCACCTCTTCTGGTCATTGCCCATAATCCAGCAATCTGCAAACATAGTTTATAAGCACATTACATTGGAACATTACACAGAGTCACCGGTTGCATCACTCAGAACCAACTTAAGTGTATATTACATAGGCTGTAGGCGTCACTTCTACACTAATCAGTTTTCTCCTGCTTGTGACTGTATGACGTATTAATAGGCCTTTAGTAGATTTATAGCATTTTTTCCCTTTTTCCTCTTATCATAAGCCTTTTCGCATTATGCAACAATCGAGCATGCTGTAAGAATGTGCTGGCAGAGAGTTTATTGGGGGTATCATTCATTTCACAATGTGAATCTCTTACATTTTTGCTAACATTCAAATAAACAAATAAAAAGCTCTACATAGAATATATTGTATGAAATATAAAATGAATACTGTAAAGAATAAGGTGGAATCATACAGTAAAATCACCATATTGTCACTACGGGTGGAAGTAGTGCAAGTACATGCAGCAGAGGCTGTCATACATTTACCTCACACAACAATGTGCTAATTATAGCTGATATGTTACAAAGGAAACGAAAGGTCTGTGTTCATCACTCCAGTGGAAATGAAAAACCAATCCTGACTATATCACATGTTCTGCAGCACGGAAGCCTCACCTTTCCGATGCCACTATCTTGGGGAGCTCCACCCACTACGTCCATGGTTGTGGGGTGTGAAAAGTGACCAGCAGTGACCGCATATCCTGCAGTATGGAAAATAGAGGACATCAGATTATGAAATCCACTAGCCTGAGAAAATAACATTTATCACATCATGCCAGATGAGAGAGATTCAAATGATATTTTATAAGTGCAAAAAAAAGTAACCTCTTATAATAAANTTCATTTATTTAAAAACTGCAGAATACTGGAAATTTTTAAAACACAAATTAAAGATCTATTCCAAGTACACCTTCTAAAGAGGGGTCTTTTCTGATCTCTATGATTAGAATATGTAACATATTCATTCTGGTATAAATACCAATGGCACGGGACAGGTGGCAGGAAGCGGGAGCACTTATGTGGGAGGAGGGAGATATGCTAATGGTACAGAAAGTTCCTATGTACTATCTATTATCCCTTGCATGGGAGGTGAGTGACTATCTACTCGCCCACATGGGACTTAGATACAGCATGATGTGGCTTCAGAGCTTCACTGCCTGAGCAGGTCTGGATCAGATCCATAGTGACTGCCTACTTTAAACAGGGAATTCAGGACCTGGAGCATATCTACCTTTTGATCAGTATGGGGTTAAGGACCCAAGGAAAATGAAAGCAAATTACAATGTACGTATAGAGTAAGCGCACACACTGTAAAGAGGAACTTTACGGATTTGGATCCATAGGATATAGAATAGGATCTAGTATACTCATGAAAAGAACGGTGGGCAAGANGGTTATTTAGTATAGAAATTCCCAGAATATTACCTTGCCCGTGGTACACCCCTGTTCAGGATTACATCACCATTCATACAGGAATTCAGTTTCATTAAGGACTGAAGTGAGCGTGTGCATACAGGGGTATGCCAAGCCACCACTTCTCCCAGGGATTTAATTTAAAACAATAAATCTCCATTCACTTCCATTATTTTATGTGTTTCCATACCACCTCTTCTAAATTTCCACTTCGACCACTGGTTTACATCCCCATCATGTCGACATTAAATAGTAAACATAACAACATATACAAAACAAGTACCTGGAAGAATTTTCAATAAAATTATATAAAAATACAATACAAAAAAATGTTTGTATGTGTGTGTAGATGCACAATGTCCAAAAGACAAAGTAGAAGAAAAAGTACATACAATCTTGCAGTTGTATTACAGCAAGAGTATGTTAGGTAAGTATTAAGTAAGTATTATTGCACATTGCATATTGCACATTGCATATTCTTCCAGACACATTTTTTTTTATTTAATGGTCTACCATACAAATTTCAACTTAATATAATAACCACCAAAAAAATATTTGCTCCTGAATGATTCTGATATCTCAAAATAAATATAGTCTGCAGATTTCTGACCACTATTTGGGTGGTTATAATGGAGAAATAGGTATTCACATCTTAATGCTAACATGCAGCCAACCTCGGTAAACCACTAGCGTGGACTTTTTTTAAGAGATGACAGATCCACTTTAGCAGATCAAGAACTATGTTGGAAACACTTGCCGAGATACGTGTAGCGTCTGGCTATGATAGCTTCATCATTTAGTTTGAAGTATGTGTTGTCAGTGAGGTTCAAAACCTTAACTGTACCAGTCCAGTAATAAGATCCTGGTGCTCCCATTACAACCAGCTCCTAAAAAAGAAAACAAAAAAATCAGAAATGTAAATATGTCTTATTTATAACAACAGAATGATCCTCTATAGAGAAAAGGGATTCCTATATTTAAAACAGTTGGAGTCCGCTGATGGGACACAAGGAATGTGCTCTGTCAACTGCAAAGTTGGTGAAAAATACTTGGCACATATTTCTGGTACATGATACCGGGAAATGACCAATATAACTTTCAACACAGTTATTTTCATGTGTGTGCACGAGACTTGGTATTAATAAGTACACATTTAAAAATAGTCTGCTTCCAATGTTAAGGTATAGTATAGTTATATTAGAATAGCTTTGTTTAATGTTGTTGCTTTTCAAGTAAGATTAAGTGTAGTACACTAATAACAACTGGATAAGAAAACCAGAAGTAAATATCAGACATATTTTATCAAAGGAACACTATGGAGCTGATCCNGAGTTATACTTACACCTTTTTCAAGAGCAAAACAGGTGCATGTGTAGACGTGAGTGAAACCATGTTGCAATGTAAAAACACTTGCACACTTGCACATAAGATAGATTCATGTATAAATTAGAGATGAGTTAGGAATTCTGTTTNCATAGTTTAAAATTGACTTCCCAATTCAACATGGTTTTGCTCACACATTCCCCTGCAATGGTTTTGCCCTTACTCCCAAACTTTGACTCATGCCCTTAAATGTGAATGCTCATATAATTCTATGTTGCTGTAAACAAAATGCACAATGGAGGTAAAGGCTTTTGTGCGGTTTTGCTCATACATTTATTTGGTGAATAATTCTATAGTAGTAATGTTGTAAATACTGCATAAATTTCAAAGGCCTGATCCTCTGTATGGAAGAACTTCTTCCCTTAGACGGACAGTATAATAGACAGTTANGTGTCCAGAACCCTACCTTTAGTCCTATGCATCCGGTTTTATGTATAAGAGTGTCATACAGAAAACATATAGTCTATACTGTATATTTTAGATGCCTACTCCCACCATTAGGCATACATTTGTATGTATAGAATAAGGTAATGTTGCATGTAAGGAAATCTGGACATACAGAACACAGGTCCGGTTCTGTACATGCACAGTATAAACACAAAGATTTCAGAGCGCAGCATGTGAAAATCTCTTATTATTAAAGATTAAAGATGAGCCCCAAGCGATTGAACTATTTCATAATCCAGATGAATAAGTTGACTCATAAAGTTTTTTTTTCTGTTGAATATTTTTATGAAACAAAATAGACAAAATACAGTATATACACATCACAGCTGTTGACTCATATTAATTATACATAATTCACTAAGACTTTTGTTTTATATTTTGAGGAAAAAAAGTTGAGTTTTAAAGATTCATCATTCAATTAATACCATGTACTTTGCCAGCATAAAGCATATTCTTCACCAAAATCATCCAGACTACAGATTGACTTGAATGGACAGAAAGTCCCTTTACTGTAGCCCGAAGTAACCCAAATGCCATAATACATATTGAAGGGTCGATGTGGCCTTTATCCAGGTCCTGTGGCATTTACTATGTTTACATTCGTTTTTACACTACATGTATATTTTACTATGTAATCAAGCAATAAAACAATGGCCTAAATTCACTAAGCGGGGAGAAACTGAGTGCTCAAATCTGATTGGTTGCCATGGGCAACCGTAGGCAAACTCCCCGCTTAGTGAATTTAGGCCAATATCTTACTTATTAAGCTTGAATCTCAATCCCACAGAATGTTCAAAGTAAAGTTTTCAACACGTTCACTTAATATTTCCAATGTGTTTAGCTAGGAGGAGCCGGCCATGTGAAAGACAACACAATGGACTCTTTGAATCCAAAAAATCTGTTTCACACATTAAGTTCAGAAAGGAACACACATTGTGTAAATGAAGTTGCTGCTGACAAGTGACACACAAATCATATATTTATAGAACGTGTCTCAATGCACAAGGCCTATCTTCAATAGATTGCCATTGAACATAAAAAGACAGTTCAGCATTGGTGGCGAGAAAGCATTACTTTTCGGAGAGGTCAAGCACATTTGGATGCAATACAGACACACGAGGAAGCATCTGCTGCTGATAGAAGAGTTTTACTTTTTTTATATACATGTGTGATCTTTACTAATGGCAAAGCCTGCGGCCCAATGTGCCACCTGTTTCCTCTTTATCATGACACTATTATTTCTAATTGTTTATAATAACAGTAGTAGTAATGGCGGGTAAACTCCCCTTGCACGCACCGACCTTCAGTTTTCTATCCCCTATATTATATCTTATGTGTCTAATCTGTGTAAAATAGGATGGGTGTGCAATGTAGAAGTCCTTACTGCCAAACCTACATAAATTTCCCCCATTCCAATAATGTGATGAAGGGACACGTCTATGGAACATTAATCATTCTGCATTCCAATGCATATTGTGTCTCCATGAGCATCCACAGGAATATCAGACAGGGTACTTACTTCTTAGGCATGCTTATGTACTGTGGGGCTGGATCCAGGTTTACGCACTGTAGGCATGTGCACGCCAGATGTTGCAAGCATAAGTCTAGGTTTCATTCATAACATTCCTAATAGGCATGATAAACAAGCCAGGGGGGTGTCTAAAACGTTACACGCTGATCTGCCTCATAGGGTCTGGGTCCAGTCCTGAGTAATTTAGGATCTGGTCCAAGGCAAGGACTTCCAAACATGTCACAAGAATCTGGAGTTTACAGGCTCTTCACACAGTGCACATACAATACGANTGGGGTACCTTGGGCCCACCAGAGGAAATCATTCTTGGGGCCAGCCCTCAGTTATAACAAAATAATGCTAGGTCTTGGGGCCCACCGGAGGAGTCTTCTGTTCTCTGGTGGGCCAGACCGACGATGACTGAGGAACATATATTCATTTAAACATATGATATTCTGGATAGGCAAACATGATGCTGCTAACTGCAGATGTACATGTTCCTGTCCCAATATTATTTAAATGTNATATCAATGTCTAGTTAACACCTGTCTAAACACCTAGGCCTAAATTTACTGTGTTTTAGCTTTTTTGTTTTTTTTATTTAACTCTCTTAAATTTAATTTCTAATTAAGTTCTGTATAACTATTTCAGAACAGGATATATTTAGTACTTTGCGTTTTTAAAACCAAAGCATTGAGTGAACCAAACATATACGAGCCTCTTTTCCTTTTTAAACTGATTATATTCCTAACAAACACAAGAGGGTGAAGAGTGAGAGGGACGATTAAAGGGATAAGATTTCCCTCTAGCATGTAAGCTCTAGTTATATTAGTAGAAATACTATATCCGATATGACAGCTGCTGTAAATACACAGGGAGCATGCAGGCTTCAGTCTTGGACCTGTGTTACACTAAGTGGAGGGCATATTTCACTGACACAGAGGAACTGTACACAATGTCTTATCCAGACCTTGAGGTACCCTCAATGGCACTTTGTAGCTCGGCCTGTTTTTCACTAGGCATGCTGGGGAGGGAAGGGTTGGAGGGACGTAGTCAATGTAATATAAGAATCTGCTTCCACTACTGAACTCAATCTGACGTATGTACGTACACGTTTNTGCGGAGCATTCGCACCAGTCACAGGATGCAGCCAGCATTCCAATATCTCAATTGCACTGCCATTTACCTATTACATGCTTCATAACGAGATTGGAATATTGTGTATACATTGCACTGTGGCACTTATTTGGCAGCTCATTTAATACCTTACTATGGACCGGATCCAGATTTAAGAAGCGTGTATGCCACACTGTGGAAGGACAGGGAGGGATATACACATGGAAAGTACACAAGACGGGAGGGTTTGCTGATTGTACAGTAGGGACTTGGTTAAGAGTAAAAAGTGTGTGTTGGAAGCACCACCTACCCACAGATGCACAGGATACAGGTTATGTNTTAAGTAACAGAAGCACCCGCACATAGCTTAACCACATACACTATACTGACTTTCAGTTACACAGNGTCTGGATCTCGTATAAGTCTCCCATTTTTGGAGTTCAAATATGTGTTTGGCTCTTCATTAACCTCTAAATTTCCAGGTAAAATTTGTGTCTAACCACAGAATTATTAAACAAGATGTGATGTGGCTCCATATAATGCTTGCCAGATATTCACAAGCAGATTCCGTGGCGTCATACACCAGGGAATCCAATTACCGGGCCACACCTTTCCCACCAGCACACTTAATGCTAGGGGTATGGGGGCATAATTAAATTAAGGGATTGGGACAGGGTTTAGGCTGATTCATGCGGTCAGTGATCACATGGATTGCTGATCTGTATGAATGACTTAAGGCAGGGGTCTAGTAGTGGAAGCGCTGCTAGCTCCTGCCTTTCTCCGAATGGGAGTGACTGGGAAGTTCACGTTCCTCTTCCTCATGCCAGAAAATAAAGTAACAAATTCAAAGTAAAAATTGCTTAGAGGTAATGTACTTATATGCAATAAGCTATTTTCCCTGCATTAAAATGTGTAATTAATCTGTTCTTTCATGGTGATTTGCAGCTTTTTCAGTTATGTGGAACTCTGGATCAATCTCTACAGATATTAATTTACTCATCAAAGATAAAGGCCAACATTATTAGCAACAAAGGTTTAATAGTTTATTTTAAAGTTTGTTTAAACATTACCTCCATTAATGATCCTGCAATCCCAGCTTGGCAAGAGCCGTGTTCCTCACCGTACTTCTTTTTGTATTCTAGAAAAGCAAAGATAACAATTATGGCATTTTCTGCATAGTTAAAGCTGTGTGAGGCCTAATATTGTTACACACATTGTATATTACCACATGTACCACCCAGCCACAATGGTTTTATCTCCAGCCAGCTTGGGAATATACAGAGCCACAAATATGTAGGCCTCAAAACTACTGCATTCCAAATTAGTTACAGATTTCAAAGCTGAACGTTCTTCTGAAGCATTATATTAATTGCATTGGTATTAACTGAAACGTATAACGGAATTATAAATTGCTACACTTTGAATTATTAGCAGTACACTTGGGAGATGATCCAGAGTCTCAGGTGCACGTGGAATGTGAGCATGTACTATGCAGAGGTGTATGTTTTTGCAGGAGCGCGCACCTCTGGATAGGCTGCAGNGGAAACACCTGATTGTTCCCCATGTAGATGAAGTGTTTGCACAGGGGCTGCAACTTCTACAGCCAAAGNCTCTGCAGTTTAAATGTTATTGAATTTAAATTTTTCAACACAGCGGCAGCAGTGGGGGTCAGACACTCAGATTGGCGCACACTGGTTAAGTNACATTACGGTGTAGTATTGGTTATTTAAGAAGCAGTTTTGCTTTTGCTCTTATAGCATTTTAGTAATTCAACAGCCACCGGAATTTAGGTGCCCGGTTTATAATTTCAAATAAATAAGTTTAATTTAAGGATAAGACCTCTGACCTCCACTGCTTCTGTTAGTACCTTCCCTGTAATCAATTTCAAATAGTCACCAATTCCAATCAGGTCCAATTAGGTTCAATCTAAATAAACTGTGTCCCCTTTTTNCTAAATCCAATTCAAGTCTCACGTGTCTTCATTTGTGTCCAATTATTGTCTTAGGAGGCTTTCTGGAGGGGAGGGGGAGTCTGGTCTTATGCTGTCTGGCAGTTTATATAATAATTACATGCAAGGTATGGCAAAGACCCTATTTTGGAAGTGTCATAATAAATGTANTTACTTCTTTTATTTTAAGAAAATCAACAGTGTGAGAAATATCACATTTTAGGGGGAAGGTANTTGTGTTATTATGGTAATTTTACATTTTAGAATAGTAGTAATTATGTATTAAGTGTTATTGCTTAATAGACTACAGAAAGTACTCATGTCACACAGAAATTGTGTCCAAAACTAGAGAGGAAAATAGGCCCAACCTTGNAGAAGAAGCGGAGCCAGTAAAAAACATATCACAATTTGCCAACTTTCCACAAACAATATATTTTATTCAGTAAAATTCAGGAATACCAGAGACTGGAAAGTACTAAGAATACTGTTTGTTCATATTTTCTGTAAGAAAATCTCTTTTGCAAAATCAGATAATTATTATAGCAATGTAATGTTATGCCTACAGGCATATATCTGCCAGATCTGGGCTTGAGGTGGTGATTTAATGCAAAGTAAGTTCACTCCCCTCTCCCACTCACCAACACAGAGACCCGGGGCAGATCGGGACACAAAGTCCCACCCCGGACCCGCCCAAACCCGTCACGCCCAAGCCTTGCCCCTTTCCCGCCCAAGCCCTGCGTCCTTTGACACTGCTAGACAGGTGGGATAGCCTCGCAAAAGCGGGACTGCCCCACTAAAGCAGGACATTTGGGAGGTATGGAGACCGGGATCCGGTCCATTAATTATAGAAGCTTTGATTAGACAGGACAGGAGGTATATAAATCAAGTCCTGAAGACTGTGGGCTCTATTTACAAGGATCATTTTCCAGTGATAATGTCCATTTTCATGTGAAAATAAGCATTATCACCTGAAAGTGATGTTTTTGGTATTTACAATGCATTTATCGCTATACATGGTAATCCATCTAAACAGCANATCCTATCGCCGACTCGCATCTTATCTGAAGATGGAATTGGTGGTGAAATCGCAGCAATACCCTCATTGACCTTCCTTTTCCTCTCTCTAATAGCTGTTATTAGAGCATACCCCGGGACTAGTGTAGCATACCCCGGGACTAGTGTAGCATACCCCGGGAATAGTGTAGTATGGAGGAGAATATTTTTTCTTCATATTTCTCCATTTTCTCAAAGAAGTTTTAGTTTGTGGACTGAACAAATAAGGCACATGACTAAAATATATGCAATAAAAACACTACTTATTTATAAAGTAGTTATAAAGTCCCAAATCTAAAGTAAAAAGAATATGTTGTGTAGATATAACATGAGTTGAGTTTGGAACCAGAACACTGGGAGCTGAAAGAGTAGGTTTAAATAAAATTCTAAGATGAGTACATGGAATATATGTTTGTTTTATTAGAAGTTTTACATATAAATGTCATCAGATGTGCAGAATCTGCACTAACATTGTAATCAGCAGCAACTGATAATGCAGAATTTGTATATATTATAAACGTATGTGTCNTCTATACAATACTATAAATCGTGGCCATCAGTGTTCTTCACAATCTCCAGCTACAAGACCACTCAGGTTACAGTCAGGTCATAGATGTCATGCACTGTTCACTGTCATACTCCCAGTGTGCTGGATGGCTGATTACACCTATAAATGTCATGGAATGTGTGTGTGTGGTCTGTAAGATAATGGAATAAGCAAAACTGAATACAAACCAAGGAATAGAGCTCATAATTATTCTTATTATTAGTTACAGACACAAAAAGTAGTAATAGGTAGTAGCAATGTATTTATCCCTTGAATTTCGTTTGTCATTAATGTAATAACTAAACCACATCTCACATCATGCAAAATAGTAAAAGGAAATGTCAAGTCCTTATAACTTGTCATTAATTTGTGAGTATTAATGTTAATAGGATTTCTCCTAAAATTATTTAAATGACTATGCAATTAGTTACTGTTCAAAATAAATAATTACATTGTTTAAACAACCTTAAGGATAAGAGCTTTTTTGCTCATGGATGTTCCTATTGGATGTTCCTATTGATGCAATGTGTAGAGAAAGAAATNCTACATTCTGTTTTCAAGACAGGGAATCTGCAATGGGCGTATTTGTGTAAACCAGTCATTACTGTACAAGCTACATAAATGCCCCCTTTCACTTAGCATACACACCATATACTGACATTAGAAAGACATGTAGCACAGAGATATAGACATTTTATAGCTCTACTCGAAGTCTAAACACAGATGCGCTGTCGCCAAATGCAGACAATTTCTGCTCACACAGATCAGAAAAAGTGATTTGTAATTATAGATGTGGACCATACTTCATTTTATTTTACATATAAATATATTAGGGGTCTAGAAAAGATACTTAGCCCCCTGGAGGGAAAAATACCTTTCTTTTTATCATAGTAACAGTGATGCAGTTAATTACATTACAAATTACTGCCACAGCCCAGTTCCCAGGAGATTTGCAGACTCTCCTGTGATACCGGGAAATTTGCCCAAGTTTGNGATTCTCCTGGATATTCAGGGAGTCGTCAACTGTGACCTATATATCAAAAAGCAACCACTGAGGTGTTCAGGAAATAGCACATACTGGAGATGATATACTATACCTTAACGTATATTTCCCATATGTACTTTATATGTTTGACATATCCAGATTCCCAGTGAACCCCTAATATACCCCGCATGCAGGGCCGGCGCGCCCATTAGGCGAACTCAGGCCGTGGCCTAGGGCGGCCGCCCGGGGGAGGGGCGGCAGCGAGGAAGGGGGAAGGGAAATAATTATATTTAAAAAAATAAACGTTAACAAAACACCGGGAGGGCGGACGGGACCACAAATGGTGGGGTCGCTACAAATGGGGGGGTGGCGCTAGGTCTGCCTAGGGCGCCGGAAGACCTAGCACCGCCACTGCCCGCATGTATTACAATCGCTTGGAAGCTCCCTTTAAGAATCATGTTTTTGACACTGGTATATATAGGCAGGACATTCAGTGGGCAGAAAACATCACACACCATTACTCACATAGGGCCAGATTCAGCTTTTCACTCTCATGACTATTACACTCTCATGGGCAAAACCATGTTGAATTGCAGGGGAGGTAAATTTATAACTTATAATTTATAATTTATAATTTATAAGCATAACAAGTGACAGCTGATGTTTCCTAGTCCTAGTCTAAAAACAGTGTAACAGTAACGCTGGTCAGTATCTGTGTGCAACATGCAACAATAAAGTATTCTCTCTGCATGCAAACACTGACATTCATTTTACCTCCCCTGCAATTCATCATGGTTTTTCCCATGAGAGTGTAACTCATGAGTGTAAGTCGTGAGAGTGAAAAGCTGAATCCAGCCCATAGTAATTGTTNCTAATGTCATATCTGGAAAAAGGCAAAAGTNNAAAAAAAACTCAGAGCAACATTTCATCAAGTAAGTTTTAAAATAAATTACTATACAAAGAATTAAAATACTGAGTTTAGTGTTCAAAATTCCATGTTTAAATCTAATTAGCATACACTTGACAGCAATAAAAGTGACAGAACCCANAATAAAGATCAGCTGCTCCTGAAAGAATAGCTTGCAGCTTTATTTATCTATTTAAAAACATTTATTTATGGTAACTGTGATTTATTCCTTTAGCAGGCAATCCTAATGAAGACTGATTTACAAACTGCCCAAAATATGACCCTGAATTGCCCTTCATTGTGTAGAGTACCTTCTGGACAGTGGCGTAACTATGGAGGGTGCAGTGGGTGCAACTGCTCTGGGGCCCGGTCACTAGGGGTATGCCATAACACCCACAGCACCCCACTGCCACTCACTGACTGTCACTGTGCTCCCCATCCCTGGCTGCTAGGCAGTTCTGCTCCACGATGCAGGGACTCTCTCCCTGCAGTTCTATGTGGAACCTGCATGTGGTACCAGCGAAGAGGCCCAGGAGAATATGCAAGAGACAGAGGTGAGTAAGTCCCACTTTATAAGACCCAAAAAGCAGGTGCATCTTATACAGTGGGGCATCTTATACTTATATGATATTTTCACAACATCTGTGTTACAGGCTATATAATCTGCTTACTATTCTACAACTAAGCAGAAGTCTTACCACAGAAGATATCTTTGTGGATTCAAAAGTACTACAGCTTTACAGCCTGTATCTTTCTCACAAGCAACAAGACAACATATCTGACTAGACACAAGATGTTATTGGACAAAGTCTTCTTTCACAAGGTCATTATCTATAAGCCCACCATTCCCCTTACACTGTATTCATTTATTAATTTACTTATTAACAGGTTTTTATATAGCGCCATCAAATTACGTAGAGCTTTACAATTTTATGGGTGCATGCAAGCTTACCTTCTATAGGAATGACCATATCTTCACTGGGCTTTTCTTACACAATAGCCATTATTTTTGGGAGGGTCACTCTCTATGCAATTTTTTTCTTCTGGGGTACCCCTAAAGGTGGGATTACACCTACTGCTTCCCCTCCACGCCATCTAAACATGATTCCTACATTTAGTGGTGCCTAATGATGGGACTTTTTTATATCAGTGCAGGGCTGGAAGTGGGGGATATACGGGGGTATGCCATACCGGCACTTCTCCCACTGATGTAATTGAAATACTACAAATCTCCATTGACTTCTATTATATTTAGTGTTTTCATACCGTCACTTCTGAATGTCCATAGCACCCCTTCTAAATTTCCACTTTGACCACTGTATCAGTGTATGGCATATTAATGTCTCATGGGGGCATTTTGGTACTTCCACAATTTGTCAGTACCCCAAAAATTAAAAAAATATGTACTACTTTATACTATGAAGTAAAGTGAACGGGATTTCTCAAGCTACTTTGGTACTTCAGGTTGACTTTTGGGGACACCCTATTTTTGCCTTTCACTTAAGGGCTTGTTAATTTAGGAATTTAATACTTCTTACTAATGATGTTTAATACCTNTTACTAATGATGGTGAGAGTAAAGTCCCAGACTTAAAAACACTTCTTCTATGTTCAAGGGGCCCTTGGTATGGGGAGACTCCATCTGAGGTCTGTATATTTAAGGCTCCAAATCCCCTCATAAATCATTCTAAATCAGATTAAAAATGTAATGTACATTGTAATTGTTGGAATCTACTTTTTTGTTAATATGTATTGTAATTTATATGTAAACCTGACTTTTTGACATACAGTATGTTAGATGATTATGAATTCTTGGCAGAATAGAGAAACTAAATCTGGAACATTCCTGATGATACTTATTGTCTTATAAGCGAAAGAATTGAGCATGTCGTATACACAAATAACTTGTGTCCTATGTATGTCCATGTCTATAAAACATTCAAACATCAGATTTTTTTTTTCCTTATTAAGATTGTTTTTAAGCAAATGGTTTCATTTGAGATGTTTACACATTGTTTTAATAATACATGAACAATTTGAGAACATTAACATAATGAACACAGTGATAACATAAATACACACTAAACAGTTGCATCAAGTACAATAAGAATCTGAATTTCACTTAATCACATGTTTGAGTCTGATACAAGAATGTTCATGTCTTTGTCGGCATCTTCATGTTTGTTCTCAACAGAAAAGGCTCTGTAGCGTTCAACCCGTTTAGCCGCTTTTTCATTTCCCAATCGGTTGCGTGCTTTGGATTGCACAAATTTGTTTGATTCAAATCAGCGGTTCTCAACCAGTGGAAATATTGCAGAGATGGTAAAGTCAGTGCAGTCCCCGGTTACTCCTTTTCAGCATGTGATTGCTATAGCAGACCTTTGGGAAGAAACTCTCAACAGCTCTGCTATGGCGGCGGGGCCACTCTGCATATATAATAAGGTGTAAAATGAGATAGAGCTTTCATTTTACACATTATCATATATGCAAATGAGAGCTGACAACAGACAAGCCCCACGACCCCAAATCCCTGCCACTATTGTGGATACTTTCCCTGGGTGTACTGGGTTTTCAATAAGGAATGTTAGAGGGTAGCAAAATGGTATATAATATTATTTACAGACCCGGTTTTACATAAATAACTTCCACTATACACTCTTGAGAAAACCATTATTGTCCATCTGCGCAACTTAGTATTTGCTAATGTAAATAAGTGTTAATTTGTAACAGACCCCAATAAANCTGCATTCTATTCTTTTCCTGCACAGTAAAAAAGTAACAAGAGGTCAGTTGCAGAAGAGTAATTTGATAAAAATGTAAGAAAACACAATATGAAACCCACATATATTTGATTTCAGCTGTTCAGTATTTACCTTTACACCCTTCTCCCAAACATTTTTCTATACTATTTATGTGACATTAATAAGCTGTGTCTAAACTCCTTGGTTAACCCTAAAGCACATATTCTGTCGGATTCACTATATTGACTGCGGACATTTCTATGATGTGTCATTAATTATTTAACTCCCTAAGGGCTTATTTAGAAAAATGAGAGAGCAAAAATATGAAGAAAACAGCTGTCTTTATAGTAGTTCGCCAATGATTGATTTCTCCTACACTGAAATCAGCTTCTCCNTACAGCTTTCCTAATCATTCTATATGGAGACAGCAGGTATGTGAATTTAAACAAACATAGAAGTTCTATATTCATAGTTATTCCTTATTTGTTCTGTAATAATGGACCAGATCCATGCTGTGTAAAAAGTGTTGTTGTCAGCACCAGAGGTACAGAAACCTAATGTAAGATAGAATGTGCATGCACTGCTCTGGATCTGACATATTTAATTGGGGAGTTTTGGGTTGAATGGATTAATTAAACTTTACTTGAAACTAAATTTGGATGGAGTGTCAAAGCATAGTAAGTAGAAATTATCNGACAAATAAGACTAATGNTGGCCATACAGGTGTTAGATTATGGGATGCATTCTCCCGTTGGTCACTCTCGGTGCTCGGACATTGCATTAATAAATTTTGCCTGCTGCAGGCAAGATTCACGGCAGTTTGAGGTTTATTGTGTACACTTTTATTTATCCCTAATGATACTTGCCATCAGGGGTGTAGCTGACATCCTCTGTGACAGCTGTGTCAGTTTATGAGTAACCAGGAACCTTGTGTCTCCACCAGGAGGGGTGAAATCTACCTATGGCCCCAGACGGGGTATCCTGACACCAGCAGCAAGTACAGTGTTATATTGTACTCAGCAGCTCGGCTAGTCATCCGTGTATGCGTCACACGCGAGCCAACAGACAGAGACAGGTCAATCGACAGTCAGACTCCAGACAGCGCCACCTACAAACATTGGCGCCTGGAGCCTACGCTCCACCAGCACTGCCCTCCCTGCGCCCCTGCTTGCCATGCAAGTATGGCTGCTACACCCCTACAACTTTATTCAAATCCCGCCCATCGTACTACTTGAAATCACTGTCTCAGTCTAGGGGGTATATTTACTAAGTGGTGAGATTGCAGTAAGATTGGAAAGTGGGGATGTTGCCCATTCAGACAAATCAGATTCAAGCTCTCAGTTTCATTTTACACACTAGAGAATGTGAACTCAAATCTGATTGGTTACTATGGGCAACAAACCCAGCTTTTCAATCTCACTGCAATCTCACCGCTTAGTAAATATACCCCTAGGACCTTGTTGATTAATACATCTAGTTCACAGGATTATACCACAAATAAATACTTAGTTTAGTTCAAAGGATTATACCACACATTAATAGACACAGTTCAAAGTATAATACCACACAGTGATACCCCTAGTTCACTGGATTATACCATACAGTAAAAACCCTAGTTCACAGGATTATCCCACACAATACCTCTAGTTCACAGGATTATACCACACATTAATAGCCGCAGTTCACAGGATTATACCACACATTAATAGCCACAGTTCACAGGATTATACCACACATTAATAGCCACAGTTCACAGGATTATACCACACATTAATAGCCACAGTTCACAGGATTATACCACACAATAATACCCCTAGTTCACAGTAACCCAATTCACAGGATTATACCACGCAGCGATACCCCTAGTT
>JABWIB010002394.1:10715-21191 GCA_016617825.1 Platyplectrum ornatum | reverse complement strand
AGTGGGGATGTTGCCCATAGCAACCAATCAGATTCAAGCTCTCTGTTTCATTTTACATACTGGAGAATGTGAGCTTTAATCTGATTGGTTGCTATGGGCAACATCCCTACTTTGCAGTCTCCCTGTTTAGTTAATTTAGGCCTAGGTTTAGTTTATGTAATATCAGTCTATTTAGAAGTATGAATAATACAACTGTGCGATAACAAGAGTGATCTCAAGTTTCTAATACATCATGGAAGATAAAGCAGTATTTTAAAGTAAGATTTATTTGTAGTTACAGTGTTTTTTCTCTGTTCTATTTTTTTGTTCGACNCTTCTTAATCCACCCCCTCAGCACAGATGGAAAATTATCCAGATATCTGTCCAGAACTTTAAGTTTTCCACGCTCATTTTTCTGAGGAAGAAAAGATCTGTGCGACCCTCAGTCCAGCTTATACTGAAGAATTGAAATGCCTCCCCCANCGCATTAGGCTTAATTCATATGCATGGAACAAATTCATGTACCATGTGCAGAAATCTGATCGCATTGAATACCAATTCTGTACGATCAGCCTTATGCTAGCAAGCCTGATTATGGGCATGCCCAATATGTGCCATATTAATATCAATATGTGCCATGTAACTGTGGTTACTATGGTAGTCACATACCAGCATGGGACATTTGCAGAATTGTACACCTTAGTAAGCAGCATTTCTCAAGTAATCAAACAAAAGAAAATGGTAAAGGCTAAGCTGTAACTTACTCATAGGATAGATTTAAAAGATGGCAAGCGCCATTAAAATGTAAAAGCTTTTCCAAGATAAATTCATAGTCTTGAATTTGGTAATCAGGACAGTGTCCTGAACCAAATTAGTGCATGAAAATAATATAAAACAGGCCTGTTACAGAAAGAGTACCACATATACTTTAATGTTCTAGATTGTTCTACAATGCTAATGTTTATGTAATGGAAAAAATAATATATATATATATATATATATATATATATATATATATAAATATATAAAAAAGAGTAGAGAAAGGGGCGCTTCATAGCGTATATACACACACACACACACATATATATATATATATATATATATATATAATTTATGTTAAAAAAAAAACATCATGGTGTTGCCAAAGTGTAAGTTGTATACATTGTAAGTTTCAATGTATACACAGGACAGAAGAACATGGTTTCCAGACAGGAAACTGGATATGAAGCTTGAACAGGAAGGAAGCATTTTTAGAAACAAAGATAACTTTGTAACTTTGTAAATGTAAATATTGAGCAGCTGAAAGGTAGAAATGAAAAAGAAATGCACATGGCAGGCTTTATGGCTGGATCATATTAACATCTAAGAAAGGAATGATTATACACAGAAGGGAAATATATCATATACATTTTATTAGAGAATGTGAGTCTTTCCCTTTTAATTATTGTGTATTTATATTATGCAAGCATTTTGTATGCACTAGGAAGGATCGGGGAGGGCTGCTCATGAGTTTGGGTGTATAAGCATTTTTACATGTAAGCTGTGCATCACAAGGGTGAGGTCATTCCACCAGACACAGACAAGTCCTGCACTGTGTACAATTCTCCTGGTATGGAGCTGTAATCAAAATGTAGGTGTTCCCATAATTATACAGGCAGACCGCCATGCACAGAAGCGAGCTCTGATTTCTTACACATGAGGAGTCAAATAAACAGAGCAACCCCATATAATTCCTTGGACTGGAGTGAAATACTGGTGTTTTACATCATTTTGTGGGATTGGCTATTGCTGGTGCAATGTAGAAACAATTATTTCATTCTAATTTTTTGCCACTAAGAGAGGGGTCTGCAATTTTTTGTGGATCAATCCACCTAGCCCTGAATGGTCTGGTGCTGCATAAAATATTGCAACTATTCAGTCTATTCTAGGTTTGCTATTCTAGATTTGATCTGGATGCATTATAATTATTATTGAGCTGAAATTATAAGTTTTTTTTNGTTTGTTTCATTATCATATCTTTACAGTCATTGAATATAACAGACGGTCTGACTGTCAGATGAGTATGTACAAATCCACAGCTTAACCAGAGTTCAGTCATGGATACTTGTGCAACGTATGGCAATGACCCAGATCTCGAATCTGGTTGTTCTACATTTAGAATACAGTGTGATCAGGTGCACAATGCACACATGCATCTTTGTGAGGAAAACAACTCCCAATTCCCGCACTGACATCCAGCAACAAAACCCTTCCTTTATCCACTTACACCATTCATACCCCAACAGTAGCTCCTTTTGAGTGCTACAAACTATTGCAATTCCACAACAAAACACATAAAGAGCGCAGAAGGGGTTAAATGCACTAAAATAAAAATAATGTAATCATCTGGAATATCAGGGAAAGTAACAATAGCTTTAGTGTTTGCATGCAGGGAGAATACTTTGCTCTTGCCTATTACGCACATACCGATACTGACCTGCGTAACTTTTACACTGTTATGTAGACGTGGGCTAGGAAGCATTACCTCTTAACTCTAATACTGTTTGCTACAGATGGAATTTACCCCTGCAATTCATCACCGTATGGCCCAGGTGTAATTTTCCTCTTTTATCTTAACTCTGGATCTGGTCCCTTGACCTTGCACAAACCCCAGGGAAACACGGACATAGACCTGTTACATGTGAGACTTATGGCGACATAATGGCAACTAATAAATGCCTTGTGTTTATCCCAGTCAGACAAAGAAGGGAAATTTTCCCTATGATAACATGTCATCTGTTTGTCTGTACAAAACTGTACAAGCACTGGCACCTGCTATCATGGACAGTGTGTCACACACATTAAGGGACTGGTTTCCTTCCTGTACAATGATGGGTAAAATAACACTGACTACAAGCCGAGTTTCTGAATTATGGGAAAATGTTGACCTCATCTGGCCTATAACTATGAGAACTAGTTTTTAGTATTGATAGTGTGGGTGGTTGTTATTCTACACTGCCTTACTGATCTTATGGTATAGATTTACATTTGATAGGGAATCTTGAAACAGGACAACAACAATATACAGACCATGTTTCTATTTTTACATGAAAATAAATGCATTTCATAAAACAGAAAAGCAAATACAAAGCTAGGGCACATTTACAGTATAAAGCTCTTATATATTACTCTAAAACATATTTAATGGAGACATGCTTTAATAAAGAATTATTTTTTTCTTTCCGTGCAGGGAGAATACTTTTTCTTATTGCACACAGATACTGATCAGCGTTACTGGTATTAGACTTATCTTCTCTCAACTCTTATATTGTTTCCAACAGGTAAAACTTACCTCCCCTGCAATTCATTCTTTTCCCTGGTATAATGTATGTACCTCTCCTCTAACCTCTTCCTCTCTTTTGCTGCGTTCAGATTGCCTGCGGGCAAAAAGCCGCAGGCAGAGCCGTCGTTGAAAGCCGACGAAATCGGCGGCTTCCAGCAAAAAATCTTCCAGGAAACGCCGGCTTTACAGTGAAGCCGGCGTCCTGTGTGTAGGGGAGGGAACCTAAAAAGACTGTGATCGTAATGATCACATGTCTTTTTAGGCCAATCGCCTCTCCTCATACGCGCTAAAGCCGGCATGCCGGTTTCAGACGCGTTCACTTTGCTTTAAGAGAGCGGGCGAGCCGGCGAAAAACCTCAGGCGCCGTTTTCAAAAGGCATCGTTCAGATTGCCTTCAAACGGCGTCTTTTCCACTTTTCCATTTCAGTGAAAACTACGGCGTTCTCAGGCAATCTCAACGGGGTATTATTACTGTCCAGTCTGGATCTGCTCCAAAGACTGGCACATGCAGGTCCATGCAGAATCATATTAAGAAAACTCAAATTCCCTTTCAAAGTTCAAAATCCAACTCTACAGTTCTACAATACATGTTAAATTAGTTTAGCATAAGACAGAATACCATGCCCATAACTGATGGCAAACAAAACTTNAAAAATTAGGGTTTCAGTCACTGAAGTAATAAATAAATTTTTACTTATAAAATCTAGTTAATTAATATGTATGAATAACATTTCTGGGCTATGAATATAACTTCCAGTATCAATTTATTTGCACAAGCTGCAGTATTGCATATTGCGTGATATTGGTGACTATGGCCTAAATTCTTTTTTAGGCAACACATGGGCCTAAATTCACTAAGCGGGTAGTTTTCAGGGGAATTGAAGAGTGGGGATGTTGCCCATAGCAACCAATCAGATTAGAGCTATAAGTTTCATTTTACATACTGGAGAATGTGAGCTTGAATCTAANTGGTTGCTATGGGCAACATCCCCACAATTCAATTCCCCTGCAAACTCCATGTGTTGCCTAAAAAAGAATATTAACAAATCACCAGAGCCAGAACAGAAAATGCATGCATTTAGTAAATGTGAATTAACTGTACTTCCAGCACTGTATGAATCCATACTGGAAGGGTCTCTGGAAGTGATTTGAATGGCAGGATGGTGTGCTAAGGGGAATATATTTAAATTGTTTAGTGAGAACACGCAAAGTGCCCTCTTCACTATCTAGACATTTAATACATCCTTATTTTAAGTAAGTATGTGGCGCAGATGGCTTTGGTCTCACTGACATGGAATGCTGAATCCAGTAAGGATCTGGCATGTGATCGTTGCTGTGGTGCTTGTCGCTTGCGCTGTGTATAGTAGGGTCACCTGTCCCCTCATCCCCCTCACATTTTATCCGGGCTCAACCTCTTTCCTTACCAACCTCTTCAACTGATCCCTCTCCACTGTCATCTTCCCCTCATAAATTAAACACGCGCTGATATCCAGTATTCTCAAAAGGCCTAACCTCAACCCCGCGCTCCCCTCCAACTACCGACCAATCTTCCCCTTCACCTCCATACTCCTCGAACGTCTCATTCATTGTACATCGTTACAGAAACTGTGTGGAACCTTAAGTCCTGTTACATAAAAATGTCAGTAGGCAGATTTTGTGACAAGGACACTTGGTAAAGTTACATTTAGAGAGAGTGACTATGTATATAGGATTTCTAAAGATGCAGAGGCAGGAAAGGTCATTTGTGTACATTAGATGTAATGTGTTAAAAGCCAAGAGATCTTGTCAGTTACTTCAAAGAAATGTCTCTGTTTTATAGGTGGTCATAAAACTTTCATGCACTTGGAGATCTGTCTTAGCCTGTCTTCGCCCACTCTCAAGTGGTGATGGTTGGCAGATATTTTTTAGAAATGTTGTGACTATTATAAACTTCAATTTCAGTCACCTGACTGCCTAGTCACAGTAGACTACCATGAGTATAAAGTAATAAAACAAATTCAGCTTTATTAATATACATTAAAACATAAAAGATTCATACATATGTAGCAAAATATTAAAATAAAGAGAGAAGTGATAACAGTGCACAACAAGGAAATAAGTGTATATGTGTGTGTGTGTGTGTGTGTGTGTGTGTGTGTGTGTGTGTGTGTGTGTAGTCCCTGCACAGTGACTCCTACAGAGAGATCATTATTGATTATTGTTTAGATTAGTTGCACTAGAAATGTATGATGATCAGTGTATGATTTATAAACATCTTTTTTATTATTAGTGGTGGAAAACAGTTGTCTACACATTTAACTGCTACAAATATCCATGGTTTGTATATAGATCCCTACTAAGAGACTTGAGTTAAGTTGTCACATTTGTAGACTTCTATACGTTCTATGGTAACACCACCCAGATAAGAAGGGTTTGTCACCCCAATGTATTAAAGGGTTTTTCTATATTTATTTACATGGACAGTATGCATCCTATAAACATCTATTTCTCTACTATGAATATAAACAAACTATTATAAGATTGCACCTGAATTCACATATACACCCCCTATAAATCTTAGCACTCAAGCTTTTGGAATATAGTAGAAATATAGTAGACATTTCCTAGAAGTTTATTTTACAGTGAATTGAATCCTGCCAGATTGGAAACTTGAACTGGCCCTGGAAAACTCTTCTAGAGGCACGTGTGTAAGATCAAGTATAGGTGGGACAAACACAAAACTAATTACTACATACTCAAAAACCTAAATAGCAGTGAGAATAGTTGCAGAAAAAGGATTAAGTAAATGTGTTACAATGAATTACATTACTTAGTATTTCACAATGCAAGGAAATTAAAGTGACCTCCATTCCTGGCACTGTAGCAAAGAGATATGGGGCTCAATTCAATTCTGCGCGAAGATGGAAAAAAACGTGAAGCGCAATTCTTCCCATCTATTGTAATGGTAAGATATCTGGCCTGGCTTATTAATATTGAATTCCAAACCTTATTATTTTTTTCCACTCACTATCCTCCCCAGACACTCTCTTTTTTTACTCTCTACANACTCTAGTACTTCACTGCTATGATCTCTATGGACTTCAGTAATTCCCTTATACTGCTACTGTAAATCACCCATATACTTTGTCTTATATGTAATGATTTCTGCAATAAGCCATTTGATTCTGCTCCCAGTCCTTATAGATAGTAATGATAATGACTTTCTTGTGTCCTTTTAATCAGGGTTGCCAACTCTCCCAGAATGCTGCATGACTTCAGAATTTAGGGCAGTTCTCGGTGCCCCAGGAGAGTCAGGAAAACTCACGGGACTTGGCCTGAGGCAATCATTTCATGTAAATCACTGCCTCAGTCCCATTTGTTATGATAATGGACAGGGCTTGATGATGTCAAAAAGCTATGCGTTGCTGTACCAGAGGGGAGAGCTTTTAATTGGTATGACATCAACAGTCTATGGGTGATCCTAAGTTTTCAGTCTCCCTTCTATGATAGCAACCAATTAGATTCAAGCTCTCTGTTTTATTTCACATAATGGAGAATGTGAGCTCGAATCCAATTGGTTGCCATGGGCAACATCCCCAATTTTCAATCTCACAGTTTAGTAAATTTATTGGATGTCTGCAATATAATAGTTTAGAGGTCTCAGCTATACATACTGCCATTGAACAATCTGAACCGGACCCTAGCTTAACCAGTCCCGGAATTTGGTTCACAGAGTTTGCATTAACCTATGTAGGGAGACCATCCCACTCATACATAAGCTTGCGGGCAGGGCCCTATTCCCCATTCTTTCTGTCTCTTACCGCCCAGTCATGTCTTATTGATTGGTAGAATTGGAAAGCGCTAGGTAATCTGATGGCGNTATATAAAAACCTGTTAGTAAATAATAATAATACATAGGGGAATCCGCAGACAGACCCTTACCTTAAGTATTCCTACTGTCCCTGCTTAAACGGACTGTGTTGTGGAAAACTATATAGTATGAATGTGCGGACACCTTACTGTATAATGAACACCTCCATGCGTACTACAAGTATATGCCCCTTCACACCTTGCTGATGCACCCCATAATCTTTACAGATTCGCAAAGGAAGATAAGCTTCTGCTATCTGTAACCACTCCTATGTTAAATTAATGGTATGAGTACACATTGTTTGCAAATTTATAGCAGCGTAATGTTCATTAATTTAAGTAATT
Source organism: Platyplectrum ornatum (assembly GCA_016617825.1). NCBI lineage: Eukaryota > Metazoa > Chordata > Amphibia > Anura > Limnodynastidae > Platyplectrum > Platyplectrum ornatum. Next base: position 13,696 of record JABWIB010002394.1, on the reverse strand, counting down.
TAAAATTCTCAGGCAGCAAGAATGATGAATGAAAAAGGTCCAGATATGAATTGCCACAGCTACCGTGTCTAAAGCTCAGAACGCAGAAGGATGCCAGCAGGAATTCAGGGTACCATGCATGGATGCCTATACAGTACTATGTCAATATCTCTCCTTCCCCTCCATGCATAGTTGCAGCACACAACCCGCCCTTTCCTGTCCTGCCATGTGGACAGGAACACCGCTTACACAGACCATAAAGTATACACAGAAACAGGGCAAGGGTACACAAAATCTGTCCATTGCAGACATTGAGGTTTATTGTGGCATTGTTGCAGGGAAGAGTAAACATGCAAGCTGCCATAAAAGTAATTACCATTATGGTTGCCTGTCATATACAGTCTATCACAGTGGTCGAAGTGGAAATTTAGAAGTGGTGGTATGGACATTTAGAAGTGGGGGTATGAAAACACTGAATATAATAGAAGTCAATGGAGATTTGTAGTTTTTCCATTACATCAGTGGGAGAAGTGCCGGNATGGCATACCCCCGTATACACCCCCACTTCGAGCCCTGGTCTATCATCTATATCTTCTTATTGCACTGGCCATCAGGTTTAAGCTGCTTTAACCTCATGTCACTAGGTATACAATGGAAACCCCCAATTAGTAACAAGAAATGTATGTTGTCATTTTAACTTGATTCATAACTCTGATAGACCTCGAAACGATATATGGATTATTATACACATGTTATAATGCATTTCATACAATGTATTGAACATAAAGTATGAAGCATAAGAACTGTACAGTAACTGACAACCTGTTATAGTTTAGAGTTGAATTGGAACATTGATCAAATGTTATCACTTTTCATCTTTTATTGGCTCTTACACTTTCATTTCATTTTAAAACATTGAAATTTGAGTGTTTTGCTCTAGTGACTCTTATTCAAGGATTAGACATTAAGTCGCTAAAAATTTTATTTTCATGAATATTTGTTTAAAAAAAACAACTTCAAACTTTAAAAAAAAAAAAATCTTTTAAATGCTGTATCCATAACTAGGGCTAGTGCACCCTGTCCAGAGAGAATTGGATGATTGCCAGTGACCTAATGAACCAGGTACATATGGATGACATCTTATTCCTTTTAGTGATCACTGTTACTTAAGAGGTCAACCCTGTGTGAACCAGATGACCTCTGCTGTAGAAATCACTGTTTATTTAACAGGACTGAACAGCATCAAGCAGAGAACAGGAATGTATGGATGAAGACCGGCGGCTCTTATAACCGAGACACAGATATTCTTATTTTCTTCATTAAACATTTTAAGCGATACAGAAAGAAAGTGACAATAAACTAATTGTTACCTCATGAAGTATTGATATAACTAACTTATAAGCCATATTGAACATATAACATTAGTATATGCCAATGGTTTATGCAAGAAGACAACCGTTGTTTTTGTGTAAGATTGATGCAAGGAGACAAGCAGTAGCATATGAGCCTGGTTTCCAAGGAAGACAATGGCAGTATATGTGCCTTGCTGACAATGGGAAACAACAAAGGTAAATGCATCTTATTTAAGCAGGTACACAACAAATGTTTATGTGCCTGGTTTGGTTTAACATAGAGGTAAGATAGTGTCAAAACTGGGTCTAGGCATAGACAAGTCGCCTAGGGCACCGTCTGGGCAAGGGGGCAAGACATGGAGTCTGGACAGTTCAANTATAAAATTTTGGCAGGCAGTTTTGGGTGGCTGGGCACATAAAAGGGGCACACATGGATTAAAACAAAAACAATAATTTGCTTAGAATTAAAAACAAAAAAAATAAATAATTATATAATTACTTATATTAGGGATATTTGTCAGTACTATAGTCCCATGATTGAGACTGGTGCACCAACCAAAACCTTGCGTAGAGCACCTGTAGGCAAGCGTAGGTCTCTTTACAAGTCTGTTCAGTGATAGAGATCAAAATAGAGCAGACTGGATCGAGANTTAAGAGTTTGATATGAACAGAGATATGATATGCAGAAGATATCTCTAATCATATTTCTGTGTGTGCAGAGGAGACCACTCTCCTTCTACTAAAGTGATTTCCACCAGCAGGATCCTAACTTATACACAACTACCTGACAGAAAATAGGCTGGATGGTAAATGAGAATGGTACGCTTAGTCCTTNCTTTATAATTGCTATGTATTATGCATGCCTCCCCATCCCGTCCCTCCAATGGAATGATTCACAGCAAAGAAGTCTAGAGCCATACTGTATGTGTTAAAGAATACAGCAGTTTACTGCTTGAAGCATGCAGAAAACAGCTATTAAATCTGTATTTAGTATAATGAAACAGAGATATAAAAATGACTAATTCATGCAATGGACTATAATATAACACGTGTTAGCTTCCCATTACAAATGCATAGCTGTTTTCAGTCAAGTAATGCATATAAAATGTTACCATTTTCTGAAATATCAGCATAGTACCATACTCAGAAATGTTTATATGCAATTACCTTACAATCAAACATTTCCTTCCATCATCAATATTAGTGTATTATTTGCACCAAGAGTGGATTGCCTGCAAAATCCATGACCAGGGCCGCCAAGAGAAATTTTGGGCCCCGGTATAGCAACTACCTGAGGCCCCCTCATATTTAATAAGCACTATTTTTTCCGCCACTATGCAGCACGCGCCATTTTCATCCATGTTTTCACACCATTGGGGGCATGCCTGTTTTCCATTGAATGTATACCTATAAGGTTGAAAGCACTAGACCTACAGATGCAGAAGCACAATATATGTATGTTTACCTCTAATGGGGAGGAATATGTTCAAGCAGGACACATTGTAAATCGTTAACATGCTGAGTCCAGTGATGGGCTACAGGCTTCACTTTCTTAAGCTGGCCACACACGGGCCGAATTTCGTTCCGACCTCACGAATATCGTGAGGTCGGAACGAAATTCGGCACGTGTATGGCCAGGACCGAAAGTTC
>JABWIB010002392.1:37378-47853 GCA_016617825.1 Platyplectrum ornatum | reverse complement strand
GGAACTCCACTGGTCACCCTACCATCCCCTGAATGGATTCCATTGACTACAACTCTTTGTTATTCTGAAATCAAGATCGTATGCACTCAGCTATTTTTGTTTGCAATCCCAGATTTTCTATCTTGTTTAATAGTCTGCGCTGATTCACTGTGTCGAAAGCATTACTAACATCTAGATAATCTATGTCCACAGCCCCCCCTTGATCGACTTTTGTGACCCAGTAAAAAAATTCAATTAAGTCTGTAATACCATGCTGTTTAGCTTCTAAGTTATTGGATTTTAAATATCCTACAATGTGTTCTTTTAACAAGGTTTCTATTAATTTCCTATCACTGATGTTAGACTTACTGGTTTATAGTTTGCAGCATTCTCCCTACTTCCACTTTTACGCAGCGCTTTTGCAGCTATGCCTCTGCTTTAAGTCACTTATGCGAATCAGCACTACGACCACTATTCACACGAGTATGCTCTGAGCCAGTCCCCATTTATTAATTAAAATCTCCCTCCTACCACCCACCTTCCCTATTTTAGGTAGGTGGGGGAAAAGGACTAGCCCAGTGGATGGAACTCCCAGCACGTGGAACATTGTTCTGTGTGATTGACATTCTGTCCGGCGCACACGCACACTTATAGTATATTGGCCCAGCATCCGCACTCTCTTTGCTTGTGCATGGAAAGCACTCTGAGGTCTGGATGAGCCCCCTCATCTGACAAATTACACCTGAGGATAAATTAGTACCCAGGTGGCCATGCAAGTGGTCCTGACAGCGCTCACCCCTAACTATAACACAGCGCCTGATAAAACCAGCTTGTGTGTTTGTTTTAGTGACCTCTGGAAATATATCAGGCCTATAGGATTCACATTTCACATGTATCTACCAGCAAGGGTTAAATGTCATCCACAACAACTGAGAATTGAGAGGAATCAATCTGACATGATTGCAGCAATTGTCCTGCGGGCAGCAGCTCTTGTGCAGAGACCACCTGTAAGAGGATAATCCCACCTGCAGGGGCGGCTGCCGCCAGTCACTGCTGCACACATGATGTATTAGGGTGCAGAGATTAAGTGACAACATCGGTGTTATTGTGTGAGATACAAATACTGTGAAATAAGAAAATGCTAAATGAAATGAACCAAACCACATAAGTAGCCGGTTATATTATACCTGTGTGTTACTTATCGCATCCAAGAAATATCAAAATGCAAAAATATTTCCATTTCCCTGTTTAAACATGGGGAGTCTCCTTACAGATATTACATACCGTACTTTTACTGGTAGAAGAAATTAAAAATGATGTTTGTGGTGAGCTAGTCCAGCTATTTATTTTCATTCTATTATTTTATTTGATATAGACTTCCCACCATATATATTATTAAAAATAATAAAGTCTCTTTTCTTGTCCCCTCTGCACTGGATGGTTGCAGCTTTTGTTGATGTACGGAGAGAAGAGAGATGTTCATGACCCTCCTCCCCACTGCCTTACACTAACCAACCCCTTCTACACTCCATCTCCTACCCAAAACCTAAACCTAACCTACCCCTTCTACAAATCATCTCCTCTCTGCAGCTTAATACTAACCTACCCCTTCTACAAATCATCTCCTCTCTGCAGCCTAAACCTAACCTGCCCCTTCTACAATCCTTCTCCCTGCAGCCTAATACTAACCTGCCCCTTCTATTATAAATCTCCACGTAGTCTAACCCTAAGCTACCCCTTCTACAATCCATCTCCTCCCAGCATATCAACACTCATCACTGTTAGGTGATGCGTTGGTCGTCCAACGCAATCTTGTCGTATGTGTGGTGTCATGTAATGTGCACATCTTCAGGAATATTGCTATAACAAATGGTTACGTTTTCTAAATAGGGACATTCAAGCATAGTAATAGATTCCAATAAAAGATTGTTAAAATATTTTGGAAATCCAGATTAAGTGGTCAGCCATGTGTATTTTGCTAAAGTAATTTTTGTAACGTCGAACGCATTCCCGGTGACCAGGAGGCAACCATTCCTACACTGAAACTAAATATTGAATCCAAATGTTTCAATAAGTAATGTTCACTGAGTTGGTCAACGGTGAAACATGTAGGAGCTAAATACTTTATGTTCTCATTTCCAAAGTAATTTATTGCTGCAGAATCTCAGGCAGTTTAACAAATTTAGTTTTAATACCCAGGAAGATTGATTACTAGTTATAACTGCGATGCAGTGAATCTCAGTGAATGTCTGCAGTACATGAGCTTTCAAAAACCTTCTCTGTGTGATTCATCTAATGGGATTATGAAGAAATATCTGTATATTCCTGCGATTATAAAGGCTCTGAGTGCATTCTATCACAGCTTTGACAATCAATAGTTTCATCTGTTGTCTTTCCATTGTTGAATGTCTCATTATCTTGGTTTTATGCATTAACACTAATATATATATTAACGTTCATAAGTTATTATATTTGAGTCACAAAATATAACACAACTTTGGATTCAGAGCTCCGACTCATGAAAGAATCACAATTTGTTTGCAATCACATATTCCGGACCAAATGATTGGTTGGGAAAGTGGGATTTGGTCTCTATTTTTACAGGGCTGTTTCCAACAACCATAACAATTAACACGCTACAATCAAGACAGAAGTGAAGCCGATGCACTGCATTCCCATTGACTTAATGTTCAAATCTGCAGCAACAGGTAAGTTTTTCTTCATTTCCAACCCCTCTCCAAATCCTCACCCTACCCCTCCCTCCTCTTTAATCCTCCAAAATGTAACCCTCCTCTCCCTGCAGCCTAAACCTAACCTTTCTCTTCTATGCTCCGTCCCCTCCCCACAGCCTAAACCTAACCCTCCCCTTCTATAATCCCCTCCTCAAAACTAAGTCCTAACCTTCACCTTTCTATGCTCCATCCTGTCCATGCAGCCTAACCCTAACCTTCCCCTTCTGCAATCCCCCTCACAAAAGCCAAATCCTAACCATAGGTTTCGCTACCAGAAACGCATGTGAAGGTAGACAGATACGGCATTGGTGCACCGCATTTACCAGACATCTCTATGTTTGTACACACACTCATATAGACAACATTTGAAAGTTTCATTTCCCTTAAGACGTTTGTGACTATCTAGTGGCATGGACATGCACAGAATAGAAAAAACAGGGGGTGGGGTATAATTTTTTTGGATCCAAAGTTATTTCGTTTGTACAGCATATAATTATTAGTAACTGCTAGATCCATGGACTTTTCTGAATATTATTGTTTTATAATTTCCATGTTGTGGTGCGTGCAGGGAATGTCTACCAGACATATGTAAAGATTCAGATGTCTTCCTAAGAAGTGATGACGGTAGACAGATTCCATCTCCACATGTTACAATTTGGCATCCAGTCATAATAACACTTTCAGTCCTGTTGGGCTGACATGGGATGTGATAAAAAATATAATATATAGAGTTGTAATGGATTCTAACTTGTGATAGATTATATTTTCGTAAATTCTGCAAAGTTTGTGAAGGTGCAGTTCACTGTAATATCCAGTAGGTGGTGTGATATAAAAATAACATTTTATAAAATACTATTTTACATTTTGAGTAATTTGTTTAATCTGGTAACATTGATAACTAAAAAGCTTAAACATGAAAGTTTTCCACATCAAACTGTATTGTCATATTACTCTGTGGGAGCTAATGCCTTTTTAGTATTGTCCATGGATTTCAATGGCTGCCCTATGAGCAAATTGTAGATTTGTGAAACTTGTTAAAAACACAAGGTGAAGTTGGTGGAAAGCTGCACAGGCGTACGACTGATGTAACCGCTCTTCAGCAAATGTTACTAAACAGGCCCCTTAAGTTTCTGAAAAAGTGTAATAGAAGCCACAGTGGATTTTCCTATATCTTATGTACAGTGCTTTATTATATTATCTGTCATTTAGCATGATCACAGAAAATAATGCAAACAGGATCGAATACAATAATGTCTCCCTAGATTATGTTCTTAGAAACCAGCATCGTTGGCTTAACTACAGACGATTGTGGTGAATGTGGCTCAGTGGGCACCAAGGTCCGGTTTGGGAGTTTTGACACCTCTCCTGGGGTTCTGTGAGCAAGTTGGAAAGTTGGAAATCCTGCATCTGCTGTTTACCAACATTACCAACATCTCAAGGTGTCTAACCTCTTGTATTGCTCTTCTGGGAGGAGGTAGTGATTTACATCTAGATATTGCCCATCCCCGATTTGCTGGCTCTTCTGGAATTCCTTGTGCAATGCCAAAAATTTGTACACTAAATGCTCTGATTCCCAGTTACAGGACTTCTCCTGGGCTGCACCCACTCTCTTAATAACCTTCCTCGCTCGTTAAGACTATCTTATACTATTCAAACTTTTAAGCGGTCCCTTAAAACTCATCTGTTAGATAAGCTTACCAAGTCTCTCAATATACTTAACATGTTTTACCCTAATTATAACTAATTACCCTTAATTTCTGCTACTAACACTACTGTGTGACCGTCTCTCTCCATAGTAATACCTCCTCAGTCCTGGTAGTAACACACTGTCTCTCCATAGTAATACTCCTCAGTCCTGGAAGTAACACACTGTCTCTCTCCATAGTAATACCTCCTCAGTCCTGGTAGTAACACACTGTCTCTCCATAGTAATATCTCCTCAGTCCTGGTAGTAACACACTGTCTCTCCATAGTAATACTCCTCAGTCCTGGTAGTAACACACTGTCTCTCCATAGTAATACTCCTCAGTCCTGGTAGTAACACACTGTCTTTCTTCATAATAATATCTCCTCAGTCCTGGAAGTAACACACTGTCTCTCTCCATAGTAATACTCCTCAGTCCTGGTAGTAGCACTTTTTCATTACATCCTGGCTGTTCCATTGTATAATAAATAGCACTTACCCCTATGTATCAATCCCCAATATCCTATAGGGTGAAAACTTGCAGACATTCTGTCTGTTACCACCCAGTCATGTCCTATTGATTGTTAAATTGTAGTTGTAAAGTGCTATGTAATCTGAGCACTATATAGAAACCTAAATAAATACATTTGAGTCAGCAACTATATTAAATATCCATCTCTTAAACGTTTCATAAAGTTATTACCCTTATGACCCCTTGATTGTCCTGTAGTTGTTAAATAATAATTGCATATTGGAACTAAAGAGGTTGGTTTTCAGGCCAAAATGAGTGGATAAAATTTGTGAAACAATGTGCGATAAACTCTGTTACGTCCAAATTTATTTCTACCCTAAACATTTACAGTTAGATATAAGTCATTGTGACATAAAGCCTGAGAAAATCTTGATTTTGGTTTCGGGGAAGGTCACATTAGTCGGTAAAGGGTTAATGACACTGTGCAAAAACCTGTAACAACAATGAATATAAATGCTGGGAGCAGAGCTCATGCCAAAGATAAAGTGCTCCCAGTATATTAAAAACAATTTATTTTCCGGAGTTGATTCCCCTTTCTCTGAACTCGTCCTTTGTTCTGTATACCAACTAATAAGTGGCTGCGTGGTAACCCTTGCAGTGCCAGAACACAATAACAACATCTCCGTAGCACAGCAGGGCAGACGTGTCCAGTCTTCCTCCTGGCCGAGGGGTAGCTACGGCCAGGAGGATGCCTGCAAAATATATATATTATATTGATAAGTCATGCATCTTCCTATGACAAGTCTTATGTATAACTCCAACTGCAAATCAGCTGTATCCAGCAACAACTCCCAATCCCTCCATGCTGGCACAGGACAACACAAGCTGCCAGCTGCTGGTAACTGCCCTCAAAGGATGATCCAGACTTCAGTAGCTGTCCCTCTTCAAATACTATTATATCCACAATTAATACTTTTATAGGTCTCAAAGTTCTCACATAAGTGCGAGAGAAGTCGAGTAAATGAATTTTATAGCAATTAGTATCACAAGACTGTGCAATATAATAATCCAACAAGACGGCGCCTTCTAATGCTTACACTTCCTCTTAAAACTGGTTTTGGAATCATTGTGTTATGACTCTTCTTTACATATTCCTCTTATATGAAGGAGCAGGACGCCTGCAGCGGTGTCTTAAATCCAAGATACCATTCCTCAGATTGCAAGTGGAAGAAAATCCCCAGCCACTGTCAGCATTGTCTACGCATAAATCACAGTAATGCAGCTTTCATTGCCACTTAGTCCATATTTATTTCCCTTATAAAAGTACTGTGCCTGAGTCCCTGTACAGTATCCATGAGTTTCTTCTTAGATGTTCTCTCTGAGTCAGTGTACAGTATAGGTGTTCACTTTTAGTCTGATAATGCCCCCTTCTATCTGTCTGTCTGTCTGTCTATCTATCTATCTCATATCTATCTATCTTTCTATCTATCTATCTATCTATCTATTTATCTCATATCTATCTATCTCATATCTATCTATTTATCTCATATCTATCTATCTATCTGTTTATCTCATATCTATCTATCTATCTATCTATCTATCTATCTCATATCTATCTATCTATCTATCCCATATCTATCTATCTAGTTTAAAGGGCCATTTAATATAAGCTATTCGCGGATTCCTAATATATAACACATGTATGAGAAACATGTGGAAACCCCCCTTTGAAATTCTTTGCCACTGCTTCCATCGCCTGACTGACAAGACATTAATACTCAAAAAGTGCTGATTGTGAAATAAGAGAGAAATAATTCTGTGTTGTTCCAAGCCTCATGACTGTAAATCATTTTATTTTCAATTTAACAATAGATGGGTGTATAAATGAGTATTACTTCTTATATCTCAGGAAACTGAAGATCCTGATTGTTGAAAAATTGTTATGAGAGAAAAATGCAGAAATTCATTGAAAACTGTTCTTTCTATTGAAATAGATGTAGGTCAGAAAAATATATATATTGAACTGAACAACAAATATTATTATTATATGTATTAAGCACATTTTTTTATTATATTTTTTTATCTTAAAGATACTGAACATTTTATTGTACATTGGTCAAAAGTGGCAAAATATTGTTTATTGTTGCCTATTTATACATTTATTTTTATTTTTACTTGTTTCTCCACTTTTTGCAAAATATTATTAACATCTTCAATACTATAACAGTATTATAGCAATTTTTATCTTTTTAATTATTATTATTATTATTGTTATTATTAATAATATATTATTTAGTATTATTATTATCAATAATAAAAACAATAATAATACTAAATAGATTTTTGTGAATGCATTTTTGGGTCTTTACCATCTGCATGTGGGAAAACTGAGAAAAACGTAAAAAAGAAATTTCCTTCACTTGATGCTTTTGATGGTTAATCCAGCTCTGCCTTTGAGCATGCTGGGAATTAAAGTTTCTAAACACCTGAAGTGACACAGGATATTCTTTACACCATATCTAACACCATATACTTCAGTAATACACATAGGACAGGATCCAGACTTACTTATTATCGAACTCGAAAATTACTAGTGCGTAAAACCATGTTGAATTGCAGGGGAGGTAAATTTCATTAGTTGCAAACAGTATTAGAGTTGAGATGATGTTTCCAGCACAAGTCTAATAACAGTGTAACAGTAACGCTGTTGAGTGTCTGGTTTTGTAACTTTACGCTTTATGGATCTGGTCGATATATAAAGTGCTGATTTAAATACCCCCTGTAATTACACCCGTGATACCATAGGTGTTTCTGACCTCTGATCCACTGCCCTGTTACCTTCTCAAACACCCTCCCTACACCCCTCACCTGCTGTATCCACCCTCTGCAGCTCAGCCCTGGCTCCCAGTTCATATTATAAGGGCTACAGTTTGTTTTTAATGATTCAGTGTTGTATGAAATGATTCAATCCTGGATCGTCCAGAGCCGCAGCCGCTCTACATGAGTCATGTTGACTACATATCTGTTTGTGTGCCCAAGCAGCCGTATGTTACTCAATTACCCATGCTTACTGCCGGGCACCGTGCCCACTACAGAGTAACAAATGCATCTGTTTTCCTGTTAAGACCAGCGTGAACATCAGCCCTGTGGTTAACCCTTGTAGGGAAAGGAGGGTAGAAATTAAACGCAGCCAGCAATTTACAAGACCTACACAACATTAATGGTTTTAAAACCAGTTTGTAATAAAATCAGATTACATTGTGTCACTGAATACTCTAATGATACATTGACACAGACAGTGACAACTACAGGCTGCCAGCGGTACTGCGTCTGCTCGTATCATACAGGGTTTTGGTTATTGGTTTGGTTTTAGGGCAATCATTTTATAAAATCTGCAGCGTTTTCTCTACAATTCCTGGCTTCTAGTTCAGGATACATTAAATGAAAATAATCCTCCTGCCTCACCCCCTCCAAAAAAAGAAATTAATAATGAAATTATTTTACAGAATTTTGATTTTATTAATAGAAGTCATTTTTATTGTCTCCGGTTGCTGCTCAACAGGTCCAGCCATATACACAGTATATAATCTTGGCAGTGCCACCAGATATCATTACTGTGCCCCATCAAGGGTGGCGATTCCTAAGTACCGTGGAAATTCATTTTAATAAACAGGCGGCATAGGTCTCCTTGCTGAGAGACAGGCAAAAAAGACTCCTCAGCGGATGTCATTTCCCCTCTCTATGGCGGGAGACCACTTCCCCCCGTACGGAGGGAAATCAGCCGCCGAGTACCCTACCTTAAATCTTCTGCACTGCTTTTGCTTAAACACAAGGCAGTCTGGATTGCACGTAAGGGATGAAGCCAGACAGGCGCCACAACTTCCCAAATGTGAAGGGAGCGCTGTCCCTGCTCCAGAGTGCAGAGAGGCGCTGCAACTCCACGTAAGATGGGGTAATCACACCTGCTACTAGGGGGGGGGGCGCTGGAAAGCTCCTAGCGGGGGTGCTGTGAGGAGAGGGGGCGCCTCAAGGAGGAGGGGTGCTAGCCCCACCAAAGAAAAATGTTCTGACGCCCCTGCCCTTACTGTACATTTTAAATGCTCCCCGTGCATACCTAGCATACGCACATACCCCCAGCACCTACTACGTAAATAGTGTAGGTTATGAAATTTACACAGGGCTAGCAAAATATAGTGCACACGCACACTTCAATTTGTAGCTGGTATCCGGAGCCAGACTCTGGATTCAACCCACTGTTACTGAGGACTTGATATCATCAAGTTCTGTCCATTCACAGTAACAATCGGGCTGGAGCCAGTGATTTACATTAAGGTCCTGGGAGATTTGCATTGTGATTGGCTGCGCTGTGTACGAATGCAACCTGCTGCACTTACCACGGCATCCGGAGCGACAGTTGCGTGGCTGCGTGGATCCCATACAGCCCTTACATTATTTGCATTATTTGGGTAATATGAATTACGGCACGTGCCTGTTTTTGCTCCCTGTCTATGTGCTTGTGACATAATATATATAAATACTGTGCTATGGAATGGACTTGCAGAGGGGTTTTCCAAATGCTCTCTCTGCTTTATTGTCTTTTGTTTGTGATCATACAATAAAGGGTCCCCAATGTACAATAGTTGGACAATGAATTAGGAATGTTTACATTTTTGTGTATTTGTAAGATTTATACCTATAAAATAGTGAATATATAGTAGATATGTTGTTATTTACAGTCTATTATATAAAAGGATTTTCTAATCAAAGTTTCGCAATAAATGGAAAGCCTCCCCGTTCATTGTCCAGCCAGTGTGTACAGCATGAGGTGTGTCTGTCTATGCTGTGCTACTAGTACCTGTTTCCAGCTGCCAACTTCTCCCTTCCACCAGTAGCGCAGGGTCTGTCTAAGCTTGTTCTCGCTGACACAAATTTAGGAACCATCGAAAATCTATAATTATCATGACAAACCTGTCTCAACGCCTCCCTCTCTCTTTCCACCCCCGTAATCGGGATTTAACCCCTTGTAAGTGACAGGTGTCCCTCCACTGGCTGACATAGGACCAGATCCAGACTTGTGTGCATTAGGCCACTTATGTAAGCGGTTTGCATAACTAGCCCCTGTGATTGCAATGCGCATGCGTGCACATGTCATTTACACAATGGAATTCTGTACAATTCTAGATTCCTTAAGGGAAACCTTTACATCAGTGCGGAATGACGCTCTACGTAAAGTGGGCGGAGGATATAGGGATTAAACATGATCCTCCGTTCCGTATGGACACCGGGTCTGAAATGTTAAAGTACTGTTCAGGTTGTAAGTATGGTCAGAACGAGTATTAGAGTTGAGAGATGACATTTCCTAGTCTAAGGGGTATATTTACTAAGAAGTGAGATTGGAAAGTGGGGATGTTGCCCATAGCAACCAATCAGATTCAAGCACTCAGTTTCATTTTACAAACTGGAAAATGTGAACTCAAATTTGTTTGGTTGCCATGGACAACATCCCAGCTTTTCAATCTCACTGCAATCTCACCGCTTAGTAAATATACTCCTAAGTCTAATAACAGTGTAATAGTAACACTGGTCAGTATCTGTGTGCAACATGCAA
>JABWIB010002392.1:8882-36964 GCA_016617825.1 Platyplectrum ornatum | reverse complement strand
CCCCCCCCTGTAGACCTGGATCTTGTCCTATAACCTGACCTATTTACATGTCATACACACCATGATGTCCGCAGAAGAGACAAATGCAAGAATTAAACATTGTAAGACCACATTCCAACTCAAACAGAAGTAAAATAACGCTTCCAATAGCTACTGACCATGGGGCCAGAGCTGCAATCACAATGGGAGACTTGGTATAACAATGTACAGTATAGGAGTGTCCACTCCAGGTTATAGCTGTGATAATTGCTGTAAGGGGCTTGGTTACCGCTGCAATCACATGGATGGTTTATATTGCAGCCCTGCGTTTCGCACATCACTGCACAATTGTAGATCTGCACACAAACAAATCAGATGCTGCGATCCAGTGCAAAGACGCAGGTGCCGCAGATCTACACACCACAGCCTAGTCTTGCCAGGACATGCTGTTACGTTGCCTCTCCTTGGCAAGATTTGGTTGCCGCAAATGACCCACTGGCTCAGGTACAAGGAGTATGAAATGGCAATGCTAACCATCACAGACACTGGAGAATTCCCTAAAGTTTTCACTTCTCTTTATAGCTTCTCTTTGTCAGAGTTGTTTATTTTTGTTACTCTGTGCTCTCTGTGGTAGTTGTACTTGCAAACCAATGTTTATTCACCGCATGCTGCCTTATTTCATGTAAACTTTATCACAATCCTTGAGGACCATCACTAAATCACAGCATAGAGGTTCACGTAGTACAATTAATAGATCTAACTCACTCAGTGCTCATATATATATAGAAAACTTTCCCCTATATATTATTATATTTATATATATATATATATATATATATATATATCTATATTTTTCTGTAGTGGAGATCGCCTCATCCACCAATCCAGACTCTGCTCATGCCTGTGAGCCTATCAAGCATTTCCTGGGGTACAAATGTTGAATGCAAGTCCCCCCTTCAATGCTGGGTGCACCTGCCGCCGGGATATGTGGGATTAAAGGGGTAACTGGACAGACGTCATGGTGGGTGAGAGACGCAAACTGTCCACCATGCTGGATGTAACCAGTTAAAAAATTCTACATGCAAAATCCAATTCTCTCATTAAGGAAAGACGTATAATAGTGTACATACATACGGTATAGCACATCAAATTTCTCACATTCCTAAAGGTAATGGAAATGTTTTTCATGTAGAGACTGATTGAAAATTCTGATTCATAGCGGAAGAGTTGCCAACATTTTGAAATAGTTTCCAGGGACACTTAGCTGCGTCCCAGAGGTTACGTGAGAATCCCGACTCACAGCGCCTGACACAGCGCCTGACAGGCACTACCACCGCATTGCCCTTACAATCCTTTTTATTTTCCATTAATAGTAATATATAAAGGTCAGAGAATGAGAGAATTACAGGTAGAATATGACTGGTCCAGTCTCCCCCTGGGCACCCGCCATGTGCCACAATCGGAGACACTAAAGCGGGCTACATTATTGTGGGGACAATGGGGATCCACTATTGGGCTATCGCCGCACACTTCAATTGCAGCGCATAGGGAATAATTCACAATCTGCTGTCAGGAGGTCTCCCTCTTTATCAAAGACGTCTCTAAAATATAAGACAGCTCGGCAAAATAAGCTACATGAGGTCCAAATACGAAACTTGGTAGACATTGAGGAGGACCTATCATTACACACTATGTAATATATGAATCTCACTTCTAGTGATTGCACCATGCTCAATACTCTGTTCTCTCCGCCAGTTTTCATATAAAAACATCTTGTGTTCTGGGTTTGGGAAGTCACCATCATAAATGTAATTCGTTAATGTTCTCGTCTGATCCTGGTTAGTTTCCAGGGGGTGGATTGGGAATCTGCACAAGGCCACATGTGGGCTGGATCAGCTATATCCAGAGCCAAAAAATTATGTAAACTGGATTAACACAGAATAAAGAACCTTCATAAAAGCTGTGTAAATATATAGTGTGGGTGGGGTCATGTGTAGACAATGAAGGGAACAGTTGCAAAATAGGTTAAATCAAATGCAACATCTACTGACCCGTTTTTTTACAATACAATAAAGAGATTTATAGTGACCTCTAACACAGATACAGTGACACCCCACAGTACAGAGATTCCCTTAGTGACCACTGCCCAGTACAGAGACCTGGGGCCCTTCTATACAGACCGTATATAAGAAAGCCCCAACCATTACTGGCCATCCTAGGTCTCAGATGTATACATTTCCTTATGTAACCTCACAGTCCATCATAATAAGGTCCTTTCTGCTTTAGGTTATACAACTAGTACGGTCCACATTACCCCATCTCCGCTGCACCCCCTTGTCTTGCTTTGAGTAATGACAATGGATGTATATTGGGTCGGAGGGCTGTATGTATCTGCAACGCTTGCAAGTATTTCCTAAAGCCTGCCCAGTCCAGACCTCCCGAGTCGTCGTTCTTTGACGTGTTGTTTGTCTCTATCAACAGAGTTTAATACTTGATTTAGCATTTTGTGTCATTGCCGTTAGCACACACCATTACTCTAATCTACCCAAAATGCTTAAATGTCTTGGGGCTGATCCAGAGTTTGGCAGTAAGGGCAAAACAGATGCAAGTGTAGACCTGGGCCAAACCAAACAGGAATAATGTGTGAAAACATAATTAGAGTTCCTAGATCAAAAAGTTTCCTAGATCAACTCTAATTTACCACTTAACCTTAAAGCTATGCAGTTTGTGAGCTATTTGTGCCAAAACAACATATTTCCTCTGCATGCAACAGAATTAAAATTCATATCAACCCCTCACATTGCAACATGGATGTGCTCAACTCTATACTAGCACCTGGAAGAAAGGTGTAATTGCAGCTCTGGATCAGCCCCCTTGTCGTCTCTCCAGCAAGCACAATGGATAACTATCTATAAGATTTCATTGAAGATAGACATCTCGTGAGTCTCTTTATAATATCTGGCATCCTGTCTGCTGCTACCATTGACCTCAAGCAACTCCAATGGATCTTCACAGCTACACCCAGCCTCCTCTTATGAATTCTTTTTAGGTTGTAATTTCATGGAGCATATTCCTGGCAAACAGCCCGAACCTTTTACAACATCTGCAGCGGCTCCTGAATTGTCTCCATTGTTAGGTGTGCTCGGCCCCCTCAATGCGCATCATTCATTTTACCTGGTTGAGTTTCTTGTAAGAAGACCTAGAACTTGTTGGAGTTATTGTATCTATGACAGAGAAACCTGGAGTCTTTCTCCATTGTTTTATGTGTCACAACTTTATCATTCATGTTAAACCGTGAATAAATGATGTCGTCTTAAGGACTCATCCATCATCCGTGATTATAGTTATTGTCAGATATCTGTAATACCTGTAAGAGGTCAATAGGACACATCCAGGCTGTATTGTTCCCCAATATGTGTGTGGCTTTTAATTGGATTCATTCTGTACATACACCCATCTATCTGATCTGATTGAATGGAAAAGAAAGATATTTAAATTCAACCCTTGGACTCATAGGACCGGATTCAGATGTTTAGGCACTAATAACTTACTCACGAGTGGGCAAATCCATGTTGAATTGCAGGGGAGGTAAATTTCGTTAGTTGTAAACAGTATTAGAGTTGAGAGATGATGCTTCCAGCCCAACTCTGTTAACCATGCTTTATTTTTTTCTGTACTTGAACAGATGGAATATATGTGAAGTGTCCAACACACAGTAACTCTGTATCGGATCCTGGACTATGAAAATATCCCGTAGATCATCCTCTGTTACTGAGGCTCATGCACAGAAGTCGCAATTCTAGCGTAGTGTAACACATTCCCTCGTAGCGTAAGAAATGTGTCTCCCAACAATTATTAGAAGAGGAAGGGATTTGGGTGCTCAACACAATCCCTTAAGTCCTCTATGGAGCAGATTCAGACTTTAGGCACTATTGACTTACTTACAACTTTGTCAAGAGTGGGTAAAACCATGTTGAATTGCAGGGGAGGTAAATTTCATTAGTTACAGTACAGTATTAGAGTTGAGAGATGATGATGATGAACGTTAAGCCAGATCTACCTACGTCTGATCTTAGGAAAGACGCTTAAGCGAGCAATGGGAACCATAGTCTCAGGTAGCTCCTCAGCCAATAAATTTTAACCCTTAGTAACTGGAAATAAATCTGTTTTTTGCAACACTAATATTCTTCTTTCCTCTCCAGTAACTCAACATATCATTACATCTCTTCATATTTGTGTTTCCATGACACTGCCTCTGGCAATAAGAGCGGTATATGTGGCATTAAATAAATCATTTCGGGATAAGAGCCATCGAGAAGGTTTAGATGAGGCTTTATTTGGCAGGAAAGGAGGAGGGGAGCTGTGAAATGAAGCCAGGATATCTAGATAGATCACCTTAGATAATAAATTGTGTACAATTGCAGGTTCTGGCTAGAATAAAACTACTTTGGGAGGTTGGCTTAAATTCTTAATAGATTTAAAGAGTTCAAGTTTCGACACATACCTGCATATACCTCTTATGACCCAAGTAAAGCAGCCTCTTTCTATCCCACTGCCCCCTCAGCATGTGAACCTGACGGGAAAGTTATCGTCCCTGCAGAGATTCTACGTTTCAGTTATTTACTGTGATCCTTTATTAAAAAAATAACCTTATAGAAAGTGCGCCAGCGGGTATACAGATGAGAAGCAATACTCAGGTGCTAAGCATGAACATTAGAGCGCCCAATCTGCCCATATGCAGACAGGCTGAAGATACCTGGGCCGTACAAAAAAAGGAGGATTCTGTCCCGTCCTCACAGATATGGACACCAACTTGGTCACAAATCTGTGGCAGTAGGTTACAAGACCTGTGAAGTAAATATACATGTAAGTGTTCTTATTAAAGTAATACGATTTACTTCATGGCCAACTCCAACCATACTGTATGCGTACAGTACATCTGTGCAGCAGCGATAGATTGACCGTAATAAATATAAGAACAGAATGAATTGAGATTTGATGTACTCTAACTCAACTCTAAATCAGAGCTAAAAAAAATAATAAAGGATTTGGTTGATTTGCACACTATTCATTCATAAAGTGGCTAGCTCTGCGTAGAGGTGTCAACCTCTGACAGCTTGCTTACAGGAGAAACATCTGCCACCTATCCTGCAAACCATGATAGCAAAAGAAGAAGGCTATGAAAGATCAGTGCAAAACTGAAGTGACTTATAGTCTGCTTCATATGAGTCTCAGCAGTATGTGGGTGCTGACCATATATACACGTCCATGTGTAACATAGAAAGTGACGGCAGATAAGAGCCACATGGCCCATCCAGTCTGCCCCATTGTGTATTTAAAACTATACCAACCCAAATTTAATCGCTATTTTGTTTGAGACTCAGAATCCCCTTATATTTATCCCAAGCATGCTTAAACTTTTCTGTAGTATCAGCCTCCACCACTTCTGATGGGAGGCTATTCCACTTATCCACTACCCTTTCAGTAAAATAATTCTTTCGCACATTTCCCCTGAACCTACCACCCACTGTACATTCAGTGTCAAGGTCGCTCGTATGCAGCTGTGGGGTGTATGCCACCTTTATCAGCCGAAGGGTAATGTGGTGGGCGCGGCTGTGAACGTCTCTCACCAGCTCTGGCCTTGGAGCCAGCAACGTTTCTGCATTTCCAGTAATGTCAAAATATCTAGTTCGGACTTCAATGTTCATGGATCCCCAAATAAACTGAAAGAAATTTTCCAGCGCCAAGCGACAGTTTCCAAACAGATCTTCTGACAATTTGGAGATCTGTTTATGGTATGGAGAGAGAGACACAGAGAGAGGATGCTAAGAGGAAACACCTATACTGTACACCAAGAGGAAACACCTATACTGTACAACTACTAAGAGGAAACTCCTATACTGTACACTGACTAAGAGGAAACACCTATACTGTACACTGACTAAGAGGAAACACCTATACTGTACACTGACTAAGAGGAAACATCTATACTGTACACTGACTAAGAGGAAACACCTATACTGTACACTGACTAAGAGGAAACACCTATACTGTACACCAAGAGGAAACATCTACACTGTACAATGACTAAGAGAAAGCACCTATACTGTACACTTACTAAGGGGAAACATCTATACTGTACACTGACTAAAAGGAAACATCTATAGTGTACACTAAGAGTGTAATTGACTGACTTAGTGTACATTGGCTTGCAGAGCAGAAGCCCAGACACACTACTGAAAATGCATGTACCCTACGCAAAGATCTATCATTAGTAACTCTGTAGAGTGAGTACAGTATAGAAACATAAAGTGGATGTGTATAGGCAAATAGGCTGAGAGGTGTAATATAGAGGTCTAGATTTCAAATGATTTTTCAATATAAGGGAAATTGGTAAAATGTGTTTTATATACAATAAATATTTGAATTATAAATAAAATGAAAGTATTTGTGCAAAAATAAACATCAAAATGTGCAGCAATGTGTCACCATGAGACATGAAGTATCAGTACAGTGCTGTGTATGTGGAGGGCACTAAAGACATGATTTATTATATATTAGGAAGATTTATTCATCGTTAGGGGTACGAGGGAGGATGTGCAATTACCAAAAATAGGGGATTTCATTGACCACTTTGTGTCCACTTTGTGAAACTTGTTCCTTTGTGCACTTGCTGCTAACTAAAATATAATTGTAAGGGCAGCTGTGGGTCATCCGCAACATGTGCCGTATGTAAAGCGGTAATTCACCCGAAACACACAGACTATGAGCAATGCAACATCCATCCTCGCTCCATAACAGGGACACATCAAGGACATGTGTTGTGTGGGAGCGGAGATACTTTACTCAAAACAATTTTAAAAGCCCCTCCGGAGCTCCAAGGTCACTTCCTGGTCTACAATATGTACACCCCCCCCCCCTCTCCCCACATCTTGAATGTTTTATTTGTTTTCTTCACTATATTTCAGGTTTGCCGACTTTTAGTTTCTACCTCACAGGAGAACCCAAGAGTTGTCAGCTTGGGGTGGGGCGAAGGGTGGGATTTATGCAAATCATGTCTGAAGCAATGCCCCCTGGATAGCAAACCCCATACATTTGCTATGTACTGGTGATTTATATTATAATTACTGCCTCAGCCTATGTCTCTCTGAGAGTCTGCAAAAACTCTAATTTATATTTACTATTTACATTATTCTAATTTATGTAAATTGCCACGACAGTAACGGTCCCAGCCGCCTCCATGGATATGCAAAACCTTATTGACCACCATGGACACCCAAGAAAGTCAATTTAATATTTCATTCTTCAGTAAGAGAATCCACTGAACAGCCGATCGCTCTGTAACCTGCCAACTGCTGACAGATTACTGCACATGCACAAAGCAGCCGCCAACTGCACTGTGCAAGCAACATGGGGATGTGGCATAAGCCCCCCTCCTCCCCTAATAAAAAATCTACTGGCCCCCATGCTATGCTCTAGTGGTCAAGTGAATTTCTGTATTTTACGCACATGTTCACGTTACGCGTAAAATCTACAGAGAATCTAAAATAATGACGGACAAATGTCTCAGGAGAGATTGGGAACACAGGAGGTTTATTAGATGATTAATCTCATGCATTTTATTGCATACAATATATATATATATATATATATATATATATATATATACACATTGGACCTGATCCAAAATGACTCTGACCTATAGTGATCAATATCCAAAACAGAGAACTGCCACCTAATACAGAGACCATTCGAGTGACTTCCTCCATTAATACAGGGCATCCTTGTACTGCCATCCTATACAGAGAACATTGTAGTGCCTTCCAATACATAGTGCCTTCCAATAAATGCACCACCTATTATTTTTAATATTCCAGGGGATAAATTTATTAAACTGTGGGAATTGAAAAGTGGGGATGTTGCCCTTAGCAACCTATCTGATTCTACCCATCATTCTATAGTATGTAATAGAAAAATGAGAGCTGGAATGTGATTGGAAAGTGGGGATGTTGCCCAGAGCAACTAATCAGATTCAAGCTCTCAGTTTCATTTTACATACTGGAGAATGTCAGCTCAAGTCTGATTGGTTGCTATGGGCAACACCCTCACTTTGCCAATTCTACAGTTTAGAATTAACATGGTCAGTACTAATTGCTGGCAGCGGGTACAAAAGGTGCTGTAGATGGCAAACATTAGCCACATTACTAATAAATGATCCCAGGGTCCATAACTGCTATATACGATTAAATGAAAGTGGTCTTTATATCATTTTGGTACAAGAACATTTCTATTTCTGCTCCCCCCCAGTTGTATCTGAGAGAGGCCACGTGTTATTTTACTTTATGCCGTTCCATGTGAGGCCACGTAAATCACTCCGATCGATATTTCCCAGCATTCAGCAATTAGTGACAAAATCTCCTGGAATTCACTGTCCATGCAATTTCCATTAGTGTCATCTGGATCTATTTGTATCTAACGAAGAAGAAATCATCTGCCAGACGACGGCTCTGGATCAGAAAGATCATTATTATAATTAATTTTTGATGATTATTGTTATCCAGAGTTAGGCCTGGTGAGAGGCATTTAGATTGTACAGTGTGGGTTTGCAGGGGGGTAAATGTCATGTGTTGGAAACAGTATTAGAGGTGAGAGGTGATAATAACAGTGTAACAGTAACGCTGCTCAGTATCTGTGTGCAACATGCAACAATAAAGTATTCTCCCTGCATGCACACACTGACATTCATTTTACCCCCCCTGACACTCATCATGGTATTACCCAGGTGTAACTCTCACCCCTTAACATTCATCATGGTATTACCCAGATATAACTCTCACCACTTGACACTCTTCATGGTATTACCCAGGTGTAACTCCCACCCCCTGACACTCATCATGGTGTTACCCAGATATAACGCTCACCCCCTGACATTCATCATCATGGTATTACCCAGGTGTAACTCTCACCCCCCTGACACTCATCATGGTATTACCCAGGTGTAACTCTCACCTCCTGACACTCGTCATGGTATTACCCAGGTGTAATTCCTCTCATTTTCTGGTCTGGGTCCATCCCAATATTATATTATTGCATATCATCGGTGAGTAGCGCTGATATCCTCTGCCTTTTCCACATGAGAGAGGATAATGACAGGGGTGTTGAATCCCCTTTTATGACACCTGCACTGCACTGAGTGCCTTGGCATTCTGTATAGGCCACCATCATTTTCCAATTTGATATATGTCGCACAGGGTACATTAATTTGAATAGGGTTGAAGAGTGTAACAATGGCATTATCAGTACTCATCTACCATTCAAATAGTGCCAGTGGCTATCGGGTATGGAAAATGATTTACCACTTACGATCAGATTATCACAGTGGTTCAGTCACAATGCTGCATATCTCTGTAAAATGACCATTGTTACTTCAGCCACCAGTCAGCATCAGAGACATGATCCAGAGCTGGGATTTCTTTAAAACAGTCTTCCAGACCAGGTCTTACCACCCTGGATATAAATCATGCCCTATACATGACTCTCACATAATATTCCACCATAGCCACCAATAGTCTATGTCTCATTCATGTGCAAGAGAGATGGCAAATCTGCTCCTCAACAAACTAACAATATAAGGGGAGCAAATTAACAAATACTGGACAATTCTGCTAATTGCACTGAAACAGTCACTATTGAGCAGCTACAAAACACCATCTCTCAGCTCAATCTGTTTCTACATTTTGGGTCTGATCCAGAATTTGGCGGTAAGGACAAACCTGGCACAAGTGCAAACCTGAGCAACACCTTTCTGAACTGCAGGAGAAGGAGAATGTAAGGTGAAGTTTCCAAGATCAATTCTAATTTACAGATTAAACATAAAGATCTGCAGAATGGACCAGATCTTTAGCCACTGTTGACTTACTCACAATTTACTCAAGAGTGGGTAAAACCATGTTGAATTGCAGGGGAGGTAAATTTCATTAGTTGCAATCAGTATTACAGGTGAGAGGTGATGTTTCCAGCTCAAGTGTAATAACAGTGTAACAGTAACGCTGGTCAGTATCTGTGTGCAACATGCACCAATAAAGTATTCTCCCTGCATGCACACACTGACATTCATTTTNCCCCCCCCCCCCCTGCAATGCATCATGGTTTTACCTACTCTTAAGTTGTGAGTAAAGTCAATAGTGCCTAAATATATGCATCTGACCCAATATAATCACTGTATACAAAAGCTAAATATTTTCTTGGCATGCAAAAGAATTAAAAGACCATTTGCAGCCCTCCTCATATTGCAACACGACTTTGCTCAGGTCTTCACTTGCACCTGCTTTGCCCTTAAATAAAAAAAGATGTAAGTGCAACTCTGGATCAGCTCCTCAGTGTCTTTCTCTGACACCCAGCAGAGAGGAATTCTGCCATCTAATGAGAATAGGCACCGAACAACCACATTACTGGCAGCAGCAGCTACAGTGACACCTGCAGGGTACAGACTCACCAAAAAGTACCCAGGTACATGGGAAAAGGCCAGTGCCATAACACACAATACTAAGTCTATACCCAGCAAGGCTGAATTAAATGAAATGATAAGCATCAGCTTCAAGCTGTAACATAACAGGAAGATGACAGTGAGATTACAATGAAACAATTCACAGGTGATAATGACATGAAGGGTTAATGCAGAGAACCATAGAGCAGGAGTGCTACTTGTTATCTGAAGTTTTTTAAAGACCCAAATATTATTGTTTCCTAATTGTGTCACTGTTATATTTTATATAGAATGTAACTCAGCACTGTCCTGTCTACGCATTATTTGTTGCATAACCAGTATGAGTGCAAGCTCTGCAGACAAAAAGCCGACTCTATATTACCCCATCTACCCTGTAAGGTGGCACCAGCACAGTACATGGGGCACCTGTACTCCCCCAATGAAGACTTGCTGATTGAGGGAGAGGGTGAGGTCTCAGGGGGGTGTAATCATCAAATCCGCTTATCTGATAGATGAATTCTGCTTTTTATGACATGTTTATTATATAGTTATACAGTTATATTAGTTTCTTTATATCGTCCATTGGATACTAATGAATATACAGAGATCAAGATAACATTGGCAGCATCTCTAGACGTATACCGTATCACTGTGTGACTCTGGCCACTTGTTATGACAGTACAGATCCCTGACATGCTGTGACCTGTAGTTCCTCAGCAGCATCAGCTACTTACATACATAACAATTACATCGCATTAGATGGCAACCTGAGGTTCGCGGTAACGTTGCAACTACAAGTCCCAGCAAACCGTGGCATCTAAGGATCGCTTTGGCTTGGCATGCTGGAACTTGGTCTCTCATAACAGCTATGTGCCTGAGCCATACAGATCATATCGGAACCACTTTCTCGCCATCTAAACCCAACGATCACTCAACGTTTAGTAAATCTGTCCAACATCTGCTGCGCAAAACTTTAACCCTGAAGAGTCAGGCATCGCCTTCCCTCGCCCCGTATCATGTATTATGGATGTGCAGATTATCCCCAGCCAGGTATCTGCAGATTATTGCCTCCTCTCCTTCATCTACACATGACATTCTGTTATTTTTAGCCATCATGTGTAATCCCATGGCTGTCAAAGCGCAACAGAGCATTGCTCCCCAGTCTGTCATCAGCCCCAGTGTCTGAGTCCTTTGCATTATGTCGCTGATCTGTAGCAGCAACCAGTTTAAAGTTGACTTGACAAGCGCCTAGAGACCTCACTCTGCTCCTGACAAAACATTTGGGACGAGTCTAACCCCAAACAGATCTCTGCTTGTGCGGATAACCTTCATCAAATATCCTGGGCATGTGGAGAGGGGCAAGTGAGAGCTTGCGGAATAAGTCAGCCAAGGTGATCACCATCTAGGAGCAATAGTCAGAGGCTACTCACCACCACAGTCCTATGATGTTTGCAGGGCACAGGAGGATGAAGAACAGTCCCAGCTGAGTCCTGGACAGGGGCATCATGCTGTGTCTCTGACAAGGTAAGTGAAGTCACTGGACACAGGAGCAAAACCTGGTCTCCTTCCTCAGTGCACTCAAGGGAGGCAGCCAAGAACTCACAAGGAGCTGGATCAACAAGTAGAAGACTCCGAGGAATGCCTGGATTGTGCACCCTATGGGGATGGATGAGAGGTGGGAGTGCAGCAGTAGTAGTAGTAGCAGTGCGCAGCCAGGGGACTGGGGGGTATATGGGGCACCAGTGGCTCCAGAGCGCATGTAGCGGGCATGGACTGTCCTGCAAGCTGAGAGCAGAGAAAGGGAGGAACACACACCAGAGCCAGGGGTGGAGAGAAGGAGACACAAGGGAGGAGGGAAAGAGGAGTGGAAGAGATAGAGGGAGGTGAATGGGAATTAGAAGAATTATTAATTGCACATTACCCTAAATGGAAACCTGAGGAGGTGGTCTCTGATAGTATGTCTATATGCTGGCCCTGGTCACTCAGCAGGAATGTCTGAGGTTATAGGGCAGGTGTGTGGGTAGGGAGGACATGATATGACTTATCCTCCATCCACACCTTGGATACTACTGAGTGACGCTCTGCATTGAATGACTTTGGATCTTTATTGGATTAAAAATGCACAAACTCCTTCTCTGACCTGAAACTCTCCCAGGAGGGTTCACAGCACAAGGAGGGGAGACACATGTATTATAGAGTTGGGGGTCCTAATCAATGCATTCTGATGAGAGGGAGAGGGGAGACCTGTCAGGTCAGGATGAGGGAGAGGGGAGACCTATCAGGTCAGGATGGACACATTGGGAGCAGAGTCTTATTTATTGTAAAGAGAGAAAATGTCTTAGGAATGAAGTACCTGCAGGTGGAAGCTCCTGGCCAGAGGTTATCTGGCGATGGAAGAAGAGAATGAGAGATAACAGCAGGATGTCAGGCACAATGCACAGAAACATCAAGACCTCAGAAGTTTAAGTGGAGCAGGGGAAAAGTTGGAATTTTCTTTTCTACTTTAAAGGAATTTAAGAACCTCCCAGTGTTAGTTTAGTGCTATAAAACTACTGCATTGTAAGACATCATTAAAAAAAAGAATTTATATATATATATCAATCACCCAAAATCTCATAGTAGGAATTTCTTGTATCTTAGTTACAGTATTTTTAGATACATTAGTGGATGTTTTACAGTCATTAATTATTCCAGTCAGAGCTCTATATGAAACAAAAAATAAGTCAAAGGGATGAAAGTGAATTTTTCAAACTGAGATTTAAGATACTTTTTTATATGTAAACATGAATTTGAATTTATTTTGTTGTTTTATCCAATATCTATAATGCAACCATTCACAGCCATGGCATTGAGGCGACATGGTGTGGATAACATGGCACCAGATTCCATAGGGGTGCCCAGTTGGGTTGTAGATGGAATGGGCTTTGTATTACAGTGTACTGAATAGGCTTGGCATTATACTGCCTACTGATCCAGACTAAGGTCCTGGTGTGGTTCATCCTTGTAAGTTAGGGTAGTGGTTGGTGAAGAGCTTGATTTCATTTGATTCCATGTTATGTGTGAGGCTTACATAAGGATGATACATTTGCAGATGATTGTCACATAAATATATTAAGAAATGTTTCAATGTAGATAAATCCAGTACAATTGAACCAGGGCTGTGGGAATTAGGTTAGATTAGGGATTAGGGGTCAAGGAATTTGACTCCAAACAGCATTTGCACGATGAAGGAGAAGTAAAGGAGAGGTAAGTAAAATAAAAAAAATAATAAAAAAAAATATATATATAGTTTAATATTATTATTATTATTATTCATAAATTAATTACATACAATTATCATTTTTTATGTCCTGATTGGACAGAACTACTTAAAAATGGGAACTGTTCAGTAATTATTTTAGGATAGAGGCAGCTTGAAAAAAATACTGAGACCCTACAGCTACTACACACAGATTGCAAAATACACCCCATGTAAATGGTAGTTAGTTGCAGAGACTGTGGCTGTAGACCTGAAGGCTGCCCCTTTCACTGCTCTTCTGCCGCACCTCTGGACAGACAGGGGATCCCAAAACTTGGGATCCAATCCAATGTGTGTAAGTTTCCAGATTGTTGGAATTGTGTTATATGGCGCCCTCCATCATTTATCTAAGTAGCCAATCAGAGGCCAGGATTGTGACTGCCTTCCTAAAATACTTGCCCTTTGTATTGACATAACAGAAGTCCAGGTGACTGCAGACATCATAAGAACTCATTCACACACCGCTCTACCCCAGCATCAGAGGAATCAAACATTAATCAATACTAATGGGATTATTATTATTATCTCCACTGAAGCTGACAATAAACTGGATGATTATTGATTATTATGCACTTGGAAGAGGTTCAGTCATCTGTCAATGGTTTTAGAACTACAAGTCTGTACACGTCCCATTGCTGCAACATCAGGACAAGCAGAGATTGCATTCCCCTGTCGTAATCTCCCCGGGATCGGGTGAGCTTTGGCTTCTTCTTCTGACCCTGCATTGTCATTTATGAGAGTGATGCGAGTGTATTGAGGGCTTCCTGGAGATGTGACAGGGCCGTTGGTCACAGTTGTCAGTATATATACACATAGGGGATAGTTGCGGAAACTTTCGAGAGACTCACTGGCCTAAATTTACTAAGCAGGGAGATTGAAAAGTGGGTATATTGCCCATAGCAACCAATCAGATTCGAGCTCACATTCTCCGGTATGTAAAAAGAAACTGAGAGCTTGAATCTGATTGGTCGCTATGAGCAACATCCCCACTTTTCAATCTCCCTGCAATCTCCCTGCTTAGTGAATTGAAGCCCTAGAATTCAGTCATTTATACTGGATTTGTAAGCAAGAAAATCTGGATCTAGGCTTGAGGCCCGATTTAACGTAAGTCCATGCTCATTACTGAGGCTGGGCAAGCCCCATCCAGTGACTATTGTATCTTGTGTCAGTGCAGGGTTTCCAAATTGTGGTCCTTGTCGAGAACCTGATCCAGACTCCTTCAAAATGCCGACTGCAAGGAACTATTCTCACATATTTTCTGGATCCATTGGAGCAGGATCAACAAGAACAGAGTTCTCCCCTGGACAAGACCATGAAGTGTTGTTTTATGGATTTATATTTCCTAGATAAGCTCTATTATTAGTATAAGCTGACTACACATTATACAGTAACCAGGGCTGCACTCTCCGTGGTCACTATCTGATGTGCCCCGGTGTCAGTCGCTGGGGGTATCACATAGGGTGTCCTCACAGTGACTGCCAAATACATCTGTGCAGGTTCTAGAGGCACACACTGCAGCTCGTAATCCTCAGGCCTTATATCCTTATATGTATAAAATAGCCACTATGCTACCATGTCTCCCCGATAATAAGACCTACCCTGAAAATAAGCCCTACCCTAATTTTTGTGAAACTGTCCAAAATAAGCCCTAACCAAAAAATAAGCCCTAGTGAATTCCCCAGGACTTGGGGGCATGATGGGTATAAAAGCAGGACTGGGGGGCACGATGGGGATAAAAGCAGGCCTGTTTATATAAATCTCTGTCAATGTTAATTAAAATAAGACCTACCCCGAAAATAAGCCCTATGATTTTTTTTTTTTACCAAAAAAATAATAAGACAGTGTCTTATTATCAGGGAAACACAGTAGGCATGGACATACCTACAGGTGGTGCAATAGATGCGGGTGCATTGACCCATACTGTAAACTTGCATTATTCCTCCCACTAAAGACAAGAACTTCTACATAGCTAATAATTAAAGCTACGCCAGTAAAGAGGGGGGATGCAAACAAATGGAGCACTTATGTGCTTTATCATACTTTACTTACCTTTGCAGCCTTCTCTCTGCTTCTCTCCTCTTCTGTGATGACACTAACACGTATGGTACACCATTAATAGATACATATTTTTTAGAACATGAATGGATGCAGATATGGGCTGCAGCATCGGGTGTACGCTCCTATATAGTGGGAAGTCACGGGTGATGATATAATGGTGCTGATTCCCTGTACCTCTTTGTACCACACTTCCTCCTCTAACGTGTTGATACAATGAGAACTTTCACAATCACGAGATTCCATTTTCTCTTTGAAAACATTTAGAAAATCGCATTGTATGTGTCTCTCCAACACAAACACTGACTGGTAGAGTGGGGAAGAGGAGTAAATCCTGACCCCCCCCCGGCGCACACCACGTCTACTGTCAGCGATTTATCGCTCTTGCGAAATATTCATCTAAATGTTTATGCGTCTTTTTCACGTTTGCCGTCAGTATATACTTTATGAGCTGAGAATCTGCTATTGTATCTAGGAGATTGTAGGATGAGAATTGGCTCTGACCCAAAAGTTTACAATCTAACAAATGTGGCACAGTCATAACAATCCGGGCTAATGGAAATAAAGCTGTAAGCATCTGTAATACTTTATATATATAATATGGTGGATAAGGTTGTGGTTCAGGGTCAGCTCGATCATTCAGGCAGGTGAATCTGAGCTTCAGACAGAGGTCACGCGTCGAGATTAAATGCTTTAAGAGAAACGACGGAAAAATGAATTTGCTGCCAAATGTTCTGGTTAAGAAATTTGTTTGTAATTTGTCCAGAAATCACAGGTTCCACTAAACGCTCCGACCCAATGAAATGTTTGTGATCTCCATGAGGTCAACTACAGACAGTAGCCGGGGAAACTCCTCCGGGGAAGTTGTAAGCTCCAGAAAATAGCAATTATTCGATGGAGAAAATAAAAGCTCGGCCACGTGGCATCATGGTCGCTCCTTTTACACACCCGAACCAATTATTGCTCCTTCCGTTTCCTCGGGACAATTTCCAGGACAATTGTAGGATGATATTTACGGCCGCATTGACCTTAGTGGGGAGGAACTCTATGGGCTGGATTCAGCTTTTCACTCTCATGACTTACATTCATGAGTTACACTCTCATGGGTAAAACCATGTTGAATTGCAGGGGGGGGGGGTATAATGAATGTCAGTGTGTGCATGCAGGGAGAATACTTTATTGTTGCATGTTGCACACAGATACTGACCAGCGTTACTGTTACACTGTTATTAGACTAGGACTAGGAAACATCATCTCTCACCTGTAATACTGATTGCAACTAATTACATTTATCTCCCCTGCAATTCAACATGGTTTTGCCCATGAGAGTGTAAGTCATGAGAGTGAAAAGCTGAATCTGGCCCTATGGAACCACTACAAAGCACGAATGGAAGTTTCTTTATTGTAATGGTAACATATCATTTAAAGCCGTTATGAATGATGTTCTTCTGTACTATGAGGTTTTACTAGTAAGTTATTGCTACTGTCTGTGATCACATCATACCTCTCGCATTGTGTTTGGAATGTTAAATGCTGACACCATAACTTTGCTAATAATACATTACGTAGAAGACAAGGGAGTAACTGCAGGGGGCACAGTGGGTGCAATTAATATGGGGCCCCGTGGCAGCTCTGTGGATTCTCTGCTCTGAAAAGGAACTCATCCAGTATTCTGCTATGGGGTCCACAAAGTTCCAGTTCCGACCCGAGCCATAACTGATATAACTTAAATTTGTGTTTAGGGCTGGATTGAGTGTAATTATGTCAGCAATATTGCAAACACCACTAACAGTAATCCTTATTGCATCCTAACCTGAACCCTAACTGCAGCTTAATCTTAACTGTAGCCTAACCCTAACCCCAACTGCTTCCTAACCTTAACCATAACTACAGCCTAACCCTAACGGCATCCTAACCCTAACTGCAGCCGAACCCTAACTGCAGCCTAACCTTAAGCATAACTACAGCCTAACCCTAACTGCAGCCTAACCCTAACTGCTTCCTAACCTTAACTATTACTGCAGCATAATTCTAACTGTAGTATAATCTTAACCCTTAGCTAAGTCTAACTAACCTAAGTCTGATGGCAGCCTAACCCTAGCTGTACCCTAGCCTTAACCAAAACCCTAATCAGGAATCATAGTTGAGCAAATCTTGGAGCAGGCATAACTAGGCATCCCATGTCTCAGCAATGCTGTGCAAGCGTTCATAGGATGGTAAGTGTCTGACGCTCGACCGTTTCTCAATACACATATACAGGGTATGTATATACAGGTATATGTATGTAGGGAGAGTTATTGGACAAACGATCTGACCAGATTTTTTGCAAAGTAGAAAAAGACAAACTCTGTTAAAATTATTTGCACCCTGACATAAGGTGAGTATAGAAATATAAACAGGTGAGTATAGAAATATAAACAGGTGAGTATAAAAATATAAACAGGTGAGTATAGAAATATAAACAGGTAAGTATAGAAATATAAACAGGTAAGTATAGACACATAAACAGGTGATCATAGACACATAAACAGGTGAGTATAGAAATATAAACAGGTGAGTATAGACACATAAACAGGTGAGTATAGACACATAAACAGGTGAGTATAGACACATCAACATGTAAGAATAGACACAAACATGGTATAATCAAGGTATAAGTGCGGTATAATTGAGGTATAAGTGTGGTATAAGTGCGGTATAATCGAGGTATAAGTGTGGTATAAGTGCGGTATAATCGAGGTATAAGTGTGGTATAAGTGCGGTATGAGTGTGTTACAGGTGGAGAGAGGAGATAGGAATAGAGAATTCTACGAATGATGTCAATACTGACAGGTTATAAATCAGGAAAATTTGCATTATACTGATGTACAAACACTGCGACCCCACAATCCACCACGCAGATCCGATAGCGAATCCCCACTGCAGATCTTTGCATCTCATCCAGGATCCGAATCCAGACTGCTGCAACCCTTATGTCCGGAGCTCAGAATCGGGATCCCCGCAGTATTCAGGATACTGTGCCTGTGAATGAAGACGCTCCACATTGAATGTCAGTTCATACCTTACGTTTTACTGACTGTGATTTATTGATTATTGGTCGTAGTATGCCTTTCACTATACTACTCCATTAAAGTATACTGAGTATGTTGAAATAGATGCAGCCTGGGCAGTATATGATCCAGGCCTGTCTACTTTTCAAATACACTGTGCATACTTATGGTTCAGCCATACATGCGTATGCGTCATATTCCGCACCCAGCATTATAGTCTAGATCCGGTCCTAAGAACGTATATCTACTCTGACACTGTCTGCTCCCGCTCCCTTTTACATCCTACTGCAATGTAAAGGAGTGTGTCCACCATGTGATCACCCCTGGAGACGCCTGCAATGCGCTGCTCCCCTCAGGACACAAATCGCACTCTACATAACAAAGCCGAGGTGAGTGTCGCTGGTGTTGTGGAAACACGGCTCCGAGTCACGTTAGTCTCAGATTTCTGCTCTTGTTTATGAGTGACCATCAGAGGATGGGAGAGCAGAGGGCAAAGGTCCTCCCGCAGGTGTCCACCACCACCATCACCACCACCATCATCATCATCATCGTCTCCGCAACAGACCCAACACACAGCAACCAAATACAGCTGTCCCCCTGCAGAGGGGTCCTCATCCCTGTATCCATTCATGGAACAATCAATGATTGAATGCCATGGGTGGGCTCGCCTCCCTTTCTCCTGAATCCTCATTGTGTACCTGAGAGATGTCTCTCGGCAGCTGTCAGATAAAGCTGACATAGCGAGATAGCGGCCAGTGCTGAAATGCCAGGATCTTCTGCCTCGCATCCCCTCCGAGAGAGAGCCCTGGACACAGACAGAGGGACAGGTGTGGGCGCTTATCAGATCCGCAGGCCAGCAGTCCGGCCAGATGAAATAATCCCTTTGATTTGCTGCAGAGGGGTTTTATTCTGGGGCCAGGGGAGGAGGGGTAGCGGCTGGCGAGAGACGGGACGGCAGGTGGAGGAGATCCTGGGTAGTTACCCCTTCATCCTGCCTCGTTCCCATGATGAATGTCACCACTGTGTCCTCGGTCCGCTGCAGGTACGACGGGGTTAACAGAAAACCAGAACAAACATTAAAAGCCTCTTCCGCGCTGAAGGGTCGATCCACAAAAATATATTCTCACACGTTGTCACTTGTGCTATTTACAAACTATGAGTGATGCGATTTTCCAGCACACTTGACTCCATGGCTGTCCCCGAGTCGCTCTACCATGATCACTGACGTTTGAACCCAGGAGCAGAGTGATTCTCAGCCAGGGGTTATAATACCCTGCCTGGGGGCAACGGGTTGGTTGGTTGTGGCTTTTCATATCAATGAATGGGTTATCTAGGTGTACAGTGCAAGGTATGATAGGTAACTGGTGTTCCCAGGGCCAAAATAACCACAGGGACATACTGTACACACATATAAATAGATAGATACCGCATATCTGAATGATGCAGCCCATCTGTTAGGTCAGTAACATTCAAGCTGGGGGAGAGATAGCATTAAAGAGAAAGGAGAAAGAAGAAGACAGCAAAGGTAAGTAAAATAAAATTATATATAGAATTGGAAACGGCTCTAGTATAATTTATATGTATATTTATAGGTGTGACTGTATGTTTATGTGTGGCAGATGCCCACCACAGTTTAGTTGCCCAGATGGCTTTCCCCAATCTTGCTCTCTGTACTTGTGTCTTAGAGGTCTAGACTCGTCTTTGTTCACACTGAAGATGCCTTTTCACCAAAAAACTATTTCTATTTGTAAAACATAGGACAGAAAATAGCACAGAACATAACCTTAGTACCTGCTGACCTGGCTGTGGGCCCTTGTTCATAGCCTGCACAGAGGCCTGAGAATTTAGCATCACCGAACGCCTCAATTCTCTTATGAAGCCACTGGAGGGAGCCAGAGAGCATGTACAATCCACAGCTGCCTTTTATTACTGGTGAGTCCCTGTCTTTGCATGATAAAACTGTATTAATTCCAGGGTTGCTGAATCCCGGGAGACCAGGCAGTGCTCCCGAAATCCCAGGAGACCAGGCATACCTCCCGGATTTGTATAAACTAGCTGTGTTATAATAAAAGCTAGAGTCTCACCACCCATAGGAACTGATGACGTTCTGATGTCAAGTCCCTCCCCTATGCAAATTTTACTCCAAGATCTCCCAGAAGGCAGAGCGGCATCCCTAATTAATATAACCCAAATTTTTGATCATCATGTAATATTTACAACACAGGCTGGCTGGCAACTTTTGGACGGGGGTATGGAGCCAAGCTCCGCCCCCTGGTATAAGCTCCGCCACACTTATGACGTCACTTCCGACCACCGGGTCTCACTAATACTTATGGTCTGTGGCCTAAATTTACAGGGAGATTGCAAAAGTGGGGATGTTGCCCATAGCAACATATCAGATTGGTTAAATGAAATTGTTAAATTTCACTTTTCAGGGGGGTCCCAAGGATTTGTGAGTTCTTGGGTGCACCTGTAGGTGATCCCATGAACATGTCTAAGGTTCCCTTAGCTTCGGCGAGGGGGACCCACCTGGCCTTGGCTGCCCTGGCGCCCGGCATGGGTGCAGGGTAGCTGAGGATGGATGGAGCTCTTCTCTTTTTGGAGAAAGCTCTAGCTGAGCCCTGTGCACTTTTTTGTGTTGAGCACTTGTTGGTTGCTGGGGCCATCAGTGAATGGGGGAACATGGGGGAATCCCCGAATCCTGAACAGTGAAACTGCTAGGAACCCTGGGGTGTGAGGCAGGGATCAGAAGATTCCGGAATACTGGTCTGGATCACAAACATAAGGTGGAATATACTAGATTACAGCGACACAAGCACAGGCAGGACAAAGCAATGATCAGGAATACAGCTCAGTGAAGCAAGAAGACTGGATAGGCCAGTTGTCAGCTCAGCGAGGAAATATATATTATATCCAGATATATATACTTACTGCGCAGGTGCTAGCAGTCAACACAGCAGCTCGCTGATGACAGGTAATTACTCCAACAGCAGCCCCTAGTGGCAGATCAGCGTAATGTCCAAAATGAACTGTGACTTCCACAGTAACCTCTGGGGGCAGGTTCAGGAACACCAGAGGTGACCATGAACAGAATGTGCCAAGAGGTGGTGGGTGGGGGGGAAGTGTGGGCCTAGGGTACTGCACCGGTGCAGAATTTTGAGTCCTTATCAGCCAGGACTTGCAGATTTCTCCAGTGAGACATGCCAGCAGAGAGTGTCACAGAGGAGAGAAGTAGAGGGAGAAATGCAAAGGTAAGTAAAGTATATTTAAACTCATTAAAGGGATAGGATGCTGGTGGAACAGCTGGAGACACACAAGAGAAGAGATTGGAAGACACAACCATGCACCCAACCAGAGAAAGCCTGACTCCCTCCATGGGCAGCCCTGTTATCCCAATCTTCCGTCATTCCTCCAGAGGACAGTGTTAAGCTGTCAACTGCTGGCAAGGTAATCATTAGCAGCATTCAGCTCTAAGTTTGTGCACTGTCTAACCTGCCAGAAGCTGACAGCTTAATGCGGCCACTAATGCCATGTCCTCCGTGAGTGCAGGGTGAGCAGCTTTACACACTGGACCCTTGTTTCCTTTGGGCCAGTGAGTAGAGGTTAAGCCAGGGTCCTGCTGGTGGAAATCACATAGGATTAGGACAGCATCAGCATCTGACAGCAGACGCCTGTTCTCTCAGTGCTCCCTGACATCCAGATCCAGTCTATTATCACGGAGCCCGATACCTCTCATGAACATTAATGTCATATAAATTCCTGAATACAAATAAACCGCTGATTGAAGGACACGCCGTTAATTTATCCAGACGCTGCTGAGGGAGAGGGGTTAGAGACCATTAGTAAGGATGGAGCTGTCCAAGCTAAACAGGGGAGAGAAAACAAGAGAGGCTGCCAATTCCTAATATCCCTGCAGCGCCGCTTCAATTATCTCATCCCTGCCAGCCGTCCCGCTCCTGTCCTGATCCTGCTCTGTGTCTGCACAGGTCCCAGACCACATAACAGCAGACATGTAGAGGACCCCCCTCCAAAGAAACTGTCCCCTATGTGTACGATCCTCCTGCAGCAACAACACTGCCTTAATATGAGTGATCTAAGCTGGATCCAAGGAAGGCCGGGGACCAAGGGCATCAGTTATAGACGCAGTGGAGAAGATTCAGAGTTGCACACATCAGATTAAGAGTTGCGCACAGAGGTACAGGAGTACAGGAGCACAGCAGACATTGCAGCTATGTGATATACATTGGGCACACTATGCATAGTGCGATCAGGTCAGTCACAATGTGAACATTACTAAGCAATAAATGTATTTTTGGAACAATATGCAAAAATACAAATTGTTTTGTTACAGTATGAAATATTTTATACCTGCGCAAAGCTCCAGCAATGATTACATAATCTGTGTATTGTGTTCAACGTATGCAAAGTCACAAACAATGGAACTTCCCTTCCCTTCCACTACCCTAACCTTCCATTCCCAGCAACCTAACCCCACCCTTCCCCTCCCCACAACCTAACCCACCCCACAACCTAACCCTGACCTTCCCCTCCTCACTGCCTAACCCTAACCTTCCTCTCCCTGCAACCTAACCCTGACCTTTCCACTTCACACAACCTAACCCTGACCTTTCCCTCCTCACTGCCTAACCCTAACCTTCCTCTCCCTGCAACCTAACCCTGACCTTTCCCTCCTCACTGCCTAACCCTAACCTTCCTCTCCCTGCAACCTAACCCTGACCTTTCCCCTCCACACAACCTAACCCTGACCTTTCCCCTCCCCACGGCCTAACCCTGACCTTCCCCTCCCTGCAACCTAACCCTTACCTTTCTCTTCTCACTGCCTGTCCCTAAACTTCCCTTCCCCACTGCCTACCTCTAACCCTCCCTGAATACTGAAACTGAAGCCTTCTTCTCTATAATCCCAAACCACCACTGCCTAACCCCGTCCTTCCCTTCCTCACTGCCTAACCCCGTCCTTCCCTTCCTCACTGCCTAACCCCGTCCTTCCCTTTCTCACTGCCTAACCCCGTCCTTCCCTTCCTCTGGATATACAATACCCACTATAATGGAGGAAATCTGGATCCAGTCCACTGTCAAGTAAATCTTATGTCGTATCCATGCGTCGGGATAAGGAAAGAAAATATGATGGAGATCTGTTCACAATGAGTTCACACACCGGCCGACATCTTGAGGAGAAGACAAGACAGAAAACCGGTATATGTGACATACAGGTAGAACATTGCATGGAATAATCTCCATACTGTCCATTCACATGTGATCTTAGAGCAACTCAAACCCTTAATTGGGCCCTGAGGCACCGCTGTCTGTCTAGAACAAAGTACTGGATCTGACCCATTTCCTCTCTGTCCCCTTGAGAGAGGTGAAACATCCAATACCTGCTCCATAAGAGCACTAGCTGGGCACCTTGGTGTCCGGTGGAGGGGTATGTTTGAGGGGTGTTGGGCACATCTGCAGCCCCTCCATCCATTCACGCTCATCTCTGCTAGAAGTAGTGCATCAGGGGACTCAGCACCCTGTGAGCCCCCCCCCCCCATACCCCTGTTATATTCCACCCATAGGCAGATTTCTTCATCTGACTGTAACCTCTGACTGATGACCCCTCTATAAGGCCGGTGTCTTCTGCCCCCCCTCTGCGTCTCCCCTCCTTCCTCTGTGACTGTGTTGTTATAAGTCTTGCAGCCATTATTCCCGGCCTCTCTGCATTCTTCAGCCTGGGGAAGAATTTTAATGTATTTATGTTCTGGGACTTCTGGGTGAGAGAGGGAGAGTCACTCAGCCAGGTCCCAGGCAATGATAAGACACCCTTGTCCCGGGCTTCCAGGCCCAGCATCAGGGGGTCTGCGGCTACTAGAGGGCATGGAATAGTTACTAATCGCCTGGCTCCCCCGGTGCAGCCACTTCTGCATGTGATTACCATACCTGGGAACTCGCAGGCAGGGGTGACTCCCATGACCCTTGCTGAAATTAACTCTTCCAGCACCCGAGCGCTCAGCCTTACCAATGGCTTGTGCCATAGACATAGAATTTATATATAGCTTTACATGCATTTTCTCTCTTCCCTGTTGGGGGTGAAGACGCGTTATTCATATTTAAATGTACAATCGCAGACCCGGTGCCCAAAATGTCAGCAGAGAAAGCCTGATTCCCTCCATGGGCAGCCCCGTTATCCCAATCTTCTGTCATGCCTCCAGAGGACAGTGTTAAGCTGTCAGCTGCTGGCAAGGTAAACATTAACAGCATCCAGCTCTAAGTTTGTGCACTGTCTGACCTGCCAGAAGCTGACAGCTTAATGCGGCCACTCATACCATGTCCTTCGTGTGTGCTGATCACCACTGATCTGCTGAGATTCTTTACACTGAATACACTTTTAAATAAGTTACTATTGAAGTATACTTCTTACACAAATCATGGCTACAAGTCCACTATAAGTTCCCGGGGAGAGGGACATATCTGTATTGTGATTGGCTGCTCTTCATACTTATGCAATCCATCATGTTTGCCTCGGGACCCAGATATGCCATCCCATGTGGGTCTGGATCCCATATAGGCCTTTCCTAAAGCAGTTTGCATTAGTATACTGTTCCAACACCCCCGCATCATGTGTCTGTGGTTGCCATGGTATTCTATGACACTGTAAATAAAGAATACCCGGGCTGCTGCTTATAATTCCCCTTCTATCTGTACGACCGTATATCCTGCTCCGAGTAATATTCCTGGGAACCTGCGGCCGGTCCGGCTCGTCGGCTCAGACAATGACCTGATAGGAGACTGAAGCCTCTCTGAACACCTGTCACGAGGGGGGACATTCCTGCAGCCCGGTGTGCGGGGTCCTCCAGCAGCTGCAGGATTCCTTTCCACGGCAGACAATTGTGCGCAATCACCTCCAGGCTCCCATACCTGGAACCTTATCAAGAGGTGAGAGGTCTTTTGATGTTAAGCCCCCGTGAGGCACACAGGCATGTCTCATCCTCAGAATTCCCAAGATCCCAGCAGCTTCAATATCACCGGGACCTTCCCCGGGGCCAGAAACTTATTGCACTGGATGCTGACAGCGTAAGAATGCGGAATAACAGACATTACTGACATTTTACTGAATCCCGGCTCCTGCCTCACTTATTAAAGAGCGAGTCCCTTGATATGAAGCCTCAGGAGAATAGCGGAGAGAAGGACCAAGCACGTCTATGGAAAGTCATTATACACCTTATACTATACATATCCTGTGTATTATAATATATATTAGAATCTATCGCAGACACTGAAAATATGACTGCTGCTCGGTTTTCATTGTGCCACATATACCCCGTTCACACAGAGGGCTATTACCCGGGTAATGTGCTCAGTGTGAATGGCGCTAAAATAACTACTAACTACCCTGGTTCAGTGTGAACGGTGATGACCAGGGTAGTTTGTGACTTACCAGGGTAATTCAGCACTGTGAACAGGTTTAATTACCAGGGTAATTCAGATCCACAGCTAACAACCCTGCTCGTTAAAAACATTTACCAGGGTAGTCTGTGTGAACGGGGTATTACATATATACACACTGAGGCTGATCCAGAGGTGATCATTCAGAGGGGTGTGTTGTGGGAGGGAAGGATCAGGGTCACCGACAGTTCGAGCCGGGCCCAGGACTGATGAAATTTGGGCCCCGGGCCCCCCACGTGACAGCACCCCGTCGGGTACTCAGCTGGAAGCTCACTTATACCCCTTTTCCGCTGACAAAAAAAGCCGTGTTTATGCACATAGATCCAGGTCAAGTGACCCAGGTTTTTTCCCGGGACCAGTGCAGGGTTTTTACTGGATTTTTTCCTGGGTCGCTGAAGTGGAAA
Organism: Platyplectrum ornatum; assembly: GCA_016617825.1. Classification (NCBI taxonomy): domain Eukaryota; kingdom Metazoa; phylum Chordata; class Amphibia; order Anura; family Limnodynastidae; genus Platyplectrum; species Platyplectrum ornatum. The sequence continues at coordinate 10,246 of JABWIB010002392.1, read as the reverse complement.
AGGGGTTTCCCTTTAGTAGGTAACAATTGTGGAAACAGTGGAAATGGTGTCAACCCTCGAAAAAACCCAGGTTTACACTGCAGTGGAAAAGGGGACCTGGGAAAAATGCAGGAGAAAAACCCAGGTCTGCACCTGGGTTTTTGGTGAAAAAGAGGTATTAGACGTGGGTCCGCCATCACAAATAATGTGGCCACGTCTCCTCACCGGGCCTTGCCCCCTACCACTGTTCGATGGCCCCCGCTCTTTCCAGGCCCAGGACACTTGTCCCGGCTGTGTCCCCCCTGACCTCGGCCCTGCTCAGTGAGTTGACTTGCAGCAACAACAGAGGGAACTCTGTATCCCTGTATCAGTAACATGGCGCGAGGCCCACGCTCACTCCGGGCCCTGATGGCGGCCCTGGGAAGGGGTGGATGTACAGTCAGTGTACAGTAAGGGCCCGAGCAAGTACCTTTGATACAGAGCTGAACACAGACGTGACAAAGGGCTGTTTACATCAATACATTTGCAGCAGCTACAGGTCGTGTCTAAGCCCAGGGAGTACATTTTATCCATGTTATTCTTATTAGAGATAATAAAATATTTGTATTATTATCTATATTTCTGCAGCCGTGCTCGTATTAATCAGAATTATCATTCCTAATTGCAATGCACTACCCTCCCCTGACACAGCTGCTCTGCATTGTGCTGTACACTACTTAGGGACCCATGTGTCTGATAGCCGGGGCGGCGCGGTGAAGAGCGCCAGTTCCCGGCTTCCGGCTAACAATCTGACACTCCTCTAACACTGTCTCCGGGAGTGTGATCCCTGCTCTCCTGATAACCTCCAGTCCCCAGCAGCTCAACACACTGCGCCGGGGCTGAGAGGCTATTAACCCCTCACAGATGGACTGGCAGACGGTGGCGCAGTTTCCCCATCACCTCTTATCTCGCCCTGGACTATATTCTTTCCACATACCATGCCTTGCTAATCATAAACGTGTCTGCAGAGAATCCGCTTCCCCAGAGTTCAACTCTAAATAATAAAGAACTCTATTTACTATAATAAATCCTGCGCCTGATTATTATGGTGGCACCTCCTGGCTGCGAGGGTTACCTGTCCTGCAGGGTCTGTATTCCCTCTGGTGCACCTGCACGCCCGTAGTGAGGAGTCGTGCCGCAGGTGCCGGGCCCTGGACAGCAGTCCTGCCTGTCCCCCCTTCCCCTGATGGTGGCCATGTATTGGACCAATGAAAGCCACTGAGATCTTTTCAGTCAGATGAAGACTTTAGGCACCATTGACTTACTCACATCTTACTCAGGAGTAGGGAAAACCATGTTGAATTGCGGGGGGGGCAAATGTAATTAATTGCAATCAGTATTACAGG
>JABWIB010002391.1:29809-43388 GCA_016617825.1 Platyplectrum ornatum | reverse complement strand
AGGAGAGGAGATGCCGGCAGTCAATTGAAGTCCGTGCATGGCGATCAGTAGATCGCCATGTGCGGTCTAGCCCCGGCCCTGATCAGGAGCGATATCAGGAGGGGGGCGCCGGCGCTCTGACCACAATCTGCGCCGGCGCCCCCCATCACCCGGCGCCCCCAAGCCCCCGCTTGGTCTGCGGGGGCTGTAGTTACGCGCCTGTTACTACTGATGTATACTTACCTTGTAGAATCCCACTAGGCAGGGGTACAGTGGTATTATTCCCAGAGACAGAGCTGCCTAATAGCAGACACCTGTACTAGGAGTCTATCTCCACCATTAGGAGATTTATTTGATGTGAATAGCACAAGAGTGCCACAGTCATAAGAATACACAGTGAGAGTTCACCCAACTACTGACCCGGTGTCAATTTTTAATTCACTCTATTTTTTCCTTCACAATACTTTTATTTTAACATTATTTTGCTGTTATTAGATCCCTTCCATGATTTTAACTAGAATTTAATAAAGTGTGAAGTTTTAATAAAATGATGATGTTTGTTCTGTGATAAGTAATGATAAGTAAATGGAGTAATTAGTGAGCTTTGTGCATCCCATATACAGAAAAGTTGACTTGATTGAAGCTCTCAGTTTCTTTTTACACACTGGAGAATGTGAATTTGAATCTGGCTGCTATGGGCAACATCCCCACTTTTCAATCTCACTGCTTAGTAAATATAACCCCTGATGTTCTCACTATTCTACTGTACTTACTGCATACCTCCCTCTACTAAGGGGACACACTGATATACTGGTAATAATGTTTTTTTTTATTAAATGTAATTACATTTGACAGTTTTCCACAATTGTGGAGGCAAAGGGGAAGGGCATGGGCTGGACTGGGTCAGAGCTTGGATGGAGTTGGGGTGGGACTTGTCTGTCTCGATCTCTCCCAGCAAGATGTTGGGAGGAATGCTTACTGTGGAAAATAAAAAGCCTTTTTTCATTACATCTTTGTTAGACAGTTTTACAGTCTCCTGTTGCTAGACTGCTACATAATAATAAGCACTATTTCTGCACATCCTGTTGAAATAGGTCAAATGTTCTAAAAACCACAACAAAAAAAATCTATTTATTGGGTAGTTCTGAGTTTGCACCTACAATATGATGCAATCTGAGAATTGTAAATTGAAAACGTATTGTTACATTTTGGGTTTTAGTTACTTCCCGCAAATACTGAAAATTTAAATTAGGTAGCTTATGAACTTGCCAAGAGGTATATTTTATGCTTGCTCTCAAACTCTGGATCAGTCCTGTAAGGAATAAACTGATCTAAAATATAATGTGCGATACTAATTTATGTTTTTTAATGTCTGTGTGTTTGCAGCGATATCACATTCATGAAAGTTTTGGGGTTTTTAAATTAGTCTTTTTATTTACATCCATCTTGTTTTGTCCTGTAAGCATAATGGACTGGACCCTGACATCCATCCGTCCGTTTGCTGAGGTGTTTTTCTTACACTACACCTCTGCGTGTAAGGGGGCTGATCCAGAGTTGCAGTTACTCCTTTTTTGGTGCTAGTGTAGAGCTACACAAAACCATCTTGCAATGTGAGGGGGTGCAAATTAATTTTAGTTTTATTGCATATAGAAAACTCTTTGCACACAGATCTCACAAACTGCATAACATTATGTTTAATCTGTAAATTAAAGTTAGGCAAGGAAACTTCACCTTTCAACTCTAATTCCATACCTCCCAACATCTGCCTGGGAGAAAGCAGGACAGACATGTCCCACCCCCTTCCTCGGCCAAAGCCTGCCCCCTGCTCAAACACTTATTATTATTATTATTAATATTAACAAAAATGATAATAATAATTTCAGTATCATTCCATGTAGTTGCAGAAAGAGGACACAAAGCCAGGAATGCCAATGACTTAACCACCCACAGTAATTTATACAACTTACCGTATAAGCCGACCCGAATGTAAGCCGAGACAGCTATACTGTATATACAACCATCTCTATACTATATATACCAGCCACCTCTATACTGTATATATCACAATCTTTACACTATATATATATATATATATATATATACCAGACACCTCTATACTGTATATACAGTACCACCACCTCTATACCGTATATACCACCATCTTTATACTATATATACCTGCCACCTCTGTACTGTATATGCCACCATATCTACACTATATATACCTGCCACCTCTTTATTGTATATACCAGCTAGCCCTATACTGTACATATCACCATCTCTATACAATCTATACCAGCGACCTTTATACTGTATATACCAGCCAGCACTATACTATATATACCTGCCACCCCTATACTGTATATACCACCATCTCTACACTATATCTGCCACCTCTATACTGTATATACCAGCCAGCCCTATACTGTATGTACCATCATCTGTATACTATATATAGTACAAACACCTTGTATAACAACATCAACATGGATGACTTGCTATTAGTGCTACAATCTGCAAGCCATGTCGCAATGACATCCCTTATTTTTTTTTTTAGCAGTTTGTCAGTGGTATGCCTCTTATTGAAGCCGGTAAAACCTAGGGTAGCCTCCCTCTAAAAGATTTGATGTTGTTGGTTAAGATCCTGCTGCTGTTGCTACTGCCAACAGCAACTTTCCAACCATGTGGGCTGTCACAGTCATATAAACTTTGGTTTGGCAGCTCCACTTGTCCACACATCTGTGGTTAAGTGTACAGTTGGAAAAATAGAGGGTAAAATGTTTTTTAAGCATACAAAAATCTAATACAAGCATAGCTGCCATGGTGTCTTTGATCTGCTGTGCGACTGGGTGACAGCTGTCATACTTGCTTCCTCTTGCAAAAGATTGATTAACAATCAGTTGTCATTTTAAACTACTAGTAATATTCCTTTGTTTCTGGGACGAAGATCCACCCCCGCCAGCAGAATCAGAGCAGGACAAACGCTCAAAGAATCTTCTGGATAGGGGAGTAATCATGCAGGCTTAGCAACTTAGATGCAGGACTAAATCAGTGGTGAGGATATTGATGATGAAGATGCTCCCAGCCCTTTCTGTCTGTCTGTATTCCCCATTGTACATAACCGCAGGCACTTTGTAAGACCTAATAAAAATCTATATTAATAATGATGCTGGACTACTTATTGTTAATTTAAGGTTGCCATAAACTTGCTTTAAATGGCATAACGGATGAAGATGGTTATGGTCTATACCTCTACTGACTATGGCTTTACAAATGCTACAAATAGTTAAACGTTGTCAGGATTAGGGTAAAAATAATTCCACACATAAGGTATTTCCTGGTCTTATACCCAGACATGACAATGGCCTTCTTAGCACCGGCAAGAACAGTTTCCACTGGTGCCTGACTTATACAAACAACATCCTCATCATCAATATCCTCATTAGCACTGTACTCAGATACACAAATATTCCTCTCAGCCTTTTGCAAATCAGAGGTGGCATTCTCAATTTCCAGGACTACAATGGTCAGACTCAAACATGGCACTCGTGGATGGACTCTCCTCGGATTGTGACATTTTGTTATATTGATTTACTATTTTTCCCCAGCATAGATTTTAAACATTGTTGGGCATTTTTTGTCAGAATGACAAGGTGTTGCATAATCTTTACAGACAGAAGATGCCACTTTGACATCTGCAGAACTATCTTTGCCACTATGTGTGTAGAATGGTATGTTGGCAATTGAATGTTTATCTTCTGGAAACTTAAACAGCTTGGCACTCCCCTAAACACCAGTCAGTCAAGAACACCACTTACTTAACTAAGAAATAAAGACAATGACAACAATGGCCGGAATTAAAAAAATGTAACATGTATTTATTAATTGGGGATTATATTTAATTGGGGGGGGGGGGGGTTGAACAGCTGAAACCACTTACCAAAAAAGNCTTACCAAAAAAGTCAGCCCCACCTTGACCTCTTGCCCTTTTCACAGTCCTGTGGCAAGCACTCAAGCTATCATACTCCGACCACCCCAGCACTTGACTTTCAGACCAGCCAAAACCTTCAAACAAGCATTTGATTGATCGCTTGCGCCACAACAGTCATCTGCTGATCACTCCGCCACAGCGAAGGCACCCCAACACATCCTGAATAAAGACATTGTTCCCCTGGGCCATAAGAGGAACCCCATCTCGCCTATAAATCCTCGGGAATCATGCCTCAAATCAGGGTGAGGGACATCATTATCCCCGGACAAGGCCACAAGGGCGCGGAACCCAAGCCTCTTGACATCCCAACCATCGTTGGTAACGGGGAATGCATACCCAGAACCATTGTGCCTGCCCAATAGCTGAAGCAAATAGGGAATAAAACAGAAGGAAATAAAACAGAAAAAAAAATCCCAAAGCTTATCACCACGCTGATATAAGCATCTAAATTAAAACTCAACAGGCGCTAATCCCAACGCTACCTCCCACACTGATCCAATCAGTGATCGGAACCTGAACTTAACCCTAATCTTAACCCTTAAAATAACACCCTAATCTTAATCCTAATCTTAACACGCCTTATAACACTTAACGTAATACCTACCGTAATACACTAACCTTATCGCAATACACTTAACGTTAAAATAGTGTTAAGATAGGTATTACGATAAGTTAACACTTATTTTAACACTTACCATAACACTAATCATAACACTTAGCCTAACACTTATCATAACACCCATCGAAAGACTTACCGGAACACAAGGCCTACCACCGAACGTAATACCAATCCCAGCATGACAAAACACTGAACTGAACATTAAGCAGAACCCGTATCTAACCCTTAAGCTTAGCCCCTAACTTAGTGCTTATCACAAAAAAACTATCCCTAATTTCAAACCGAAACCTATCAGGGTTTGGGGATAAGAAACAGAATATTATGTACCTGTTAATATGGTTTCCTTTACTCCTCTAAGGCAGCATACACCCTGGGTACTTCTCCCTGATTGGAGCTGGGACAGGAAAGAACAAGACACGGCTCTATATAACTGTGCTCCTTCCGGTGTGCTGTGTCTTCCGTTATCAAGCTGAAAAACAAAACTTTAAACACATTAGTTTCACAAGGGAGGGAATTACGTGTATCCTCCATAGGTAACGTGTTATGCTTAGATAGTCTCACTATTGCAGCATCTACCTTAGGCGCTTCTTCCCATGTCTTTACCTCAGACGCTGAAAAAGGATACATTTTAGTTAGACGGGCTGTGGCCACTGCTCTTTCATCTGGATTTTTCCACTCCTCTGTAATCATATTTTTTAGAACTTTAGATAGAGGGAATTCCTTAGTTTTGCGTGCATTATCGGAAAACAACATATCCTGCAACAATACATATTCCACAGACTCTTCAATCTTTAAAGTTTTGTGAATTAACCCTATAAGGTTATCCACTTAGTCTGGGTTACATGGAGCATCAGCCTGGGCCCCTAACTGTTCCACATCTGAGCCGCCCGGCTTCATCCACAAATCCTCTCTCTCTGTAAGAGACGCCTCTGAACCTTCACTATCTTGGGGCTTAGATCTTTGAGCCAGTGCTGTATCAAGGTCCTCCTTGGTGACAAACATCCCCGTGAAGGTATTTTAACTATTGATAAAAATTTCAACATCTGTGGTGAGAGTTCCTGTTCCTCAGTATTCTCACATGAGCCACATACCNGATCAGTANTATCCTCCGGTAAAGCCTTGTCACAAATATTACACTTGTTAATTTTAGGCTTCTTAGATTTTGCTTTAGAGTGTGTCCTCTCCTTAGCAGGTCTGTCCTTTGAGGTATCAGACCTGCAAAACATATGAGCCCCATAGTACCAGCAGGCAACAATAATATATGCAATACACCATAGTATGCAGTAAAAAAAACACAGGGGATCTTACCCAGCCTTTTTGGGTAAGGACCGTTTCTCTTCCATAGTTCTGGCGCCTATCGGTTCCCAGAGCTGACGTCACTTCCGCCCGTTTTCATCTCGGATTAACACGGGCTTCAGTAAAATAGCCGCCGCTCTACTTCCTGTTCACATGCGCCTGCCGTCTATTCCGCCTGCCCTCAGTAGTATCGGGGCGGGCCTGCCCTCGGTAGTATCAGGGCGGGCATACACGCGTCTCTGAGGCCAGGCAGAGGACGCCGAGGCCGGTCACACCTCCTCCGTATGCCTGGACACGCCGGGAGAACGGGTAAGTTACTGAGAGGGAGGGAGGGGGAATACACACATCCCAGCTACTGCCCCGCTCCCTGGATACCTCTCCCTGCTCCGACAGGAAAGAAAGAAGACACAGCACACCGGAAGGAGCACAGTTATAGAGAGCCGTGTCTTCTTTCTTTCCTGTCCCAGCTCCAATCAGGGAGAAGTACCCAGGGTATATGCTGCCAAGAGAGGAGGAGGAAATTCCCTGTAAAACCTCCAAGGCAGTTAGCTACTTCACGCCCTACTGAGAGGATAAAAAAGCAAGAAAATTCCCCCTGCCCCCAAAAGGGAAGCAGTTAATCCTAGGTGCGCTCAAGCTCGGGAGACCCCAAAAATACAAACTAAATTAATACTGTAAGAGCCGTACATAACTTTATAGCTGCGGCCTGACATACTTCCTATATGCTGCAGACTTCCACAGCCCCAGAGCCTTAATCGGAAGTTACTGTGCCTATCGAAACAAGTGGGTCCCTATGTTTCACATTGAGGCCTAGGCATGAGATGCACCTTTTGAAAAAGCGAACTGCGAAAAGCGAACGGATACCTGGCAAGAACACTCAATGTCCCCGCCCAATCTGGTTTGTTTTTGAGCTGTGCACCCTGTAAGCTACTCTCTCATCCTCCACCACTACGTTCCTGGATAGCATACCTTATTCCTTAGCAAGCTTGCTGGTGGCTACCAGTTCGCAGAACCTGAAAGTAGGCACCATAGTAGGCCCACAAAAATGCAGCGCTACAAAGCGCACACTCAAAGGCCAATGATGCAACAACAGGGACAGCAAAGACCATATGAAGCCTAGCGTCCTTTGCCACTGGCCGACTATGGCCCAAGCATCCGGTACCAGAGGGTGGCCAGTAAAATCCGACACGCCAGGGCCAAATCAGATTCACGAGCTGTCAAAGATGTAAATGGCATGACAAACCTCCAGGCTCAGCACTCGGCACCAACTTCCCCCCTGGAGAGGGAATCCGCAACACAATTTTGCACTACGGTCTCGCATGAAAAGTGATGTTATAATTCAGGCACTGCAGAACAAGAAAGTACAACAGACTAATAGCCAGAGGATACCAAGGCGATGGAGTAGCGATTGAACAGCGCCAAGGGCTTCCGCGCAGACAGGCGAAGCAGCAGGGTCGATGAAGAGGAAATCGTCTAGGTTAGTGCGGCAGCAAACCTTTGGGGGAACCGCTCTGCATGCACCAGTGCATAAACAGGTGAATGAGGTAAAGATAAATATTGGAAATATAATTTTTTAATCAAAAAGAAATCATTTAAATGTATAATTAACATAGTTTAACAAATATACCTACAAGTAGGTATGCTTTAAACTGACATTTTTAGCAATCTTTTTTTTGCATGATTGCCATGAGCAAGCAAATGCTGAACTAATATCAGCAATGTTTCCAAACCACATCGCAAACTACTTCTATTACAACACCAAATGAAACACCTATTCCAAAACCTCTTGCCACACTTACCCAGTTGCGACCCAGTCGCCAAAAAGTGAATGACACTCATTAATTTTCATTACCAGGAAATATACTACATACAAATTACTAAGTATTTGTCAGGATCTGGGGTTGAGCCTCTGACAGAAGCCTAGAATCTGGCAGCGACTTGAATGTTCTTGGTGGTTAGATGAAAATGCTTCATGTAGGCACTACACGGACAGGATGGAATCCATGTAAAGTCCCTGCTCTGATTCCCTGGCAATGATCGCTTAACCTTCCCGAAAAGGACGCGTGAGTCTGCCCCTAAAGCTTTTGGAAGTCCCTACTTTAAGGAACAATAACAGGCTGATGGCAGAGCTTGCGGGGACCAGAAGTGTGGCAGGGATGAGTAAGTGAGCATTAGTGCCTGGCTGGTATCTTTAGTGATGTAGTAGTGGTCAAGTGAGCATTTAAGGCTGGCTGGGAAAAGTGGTGCTGCAGGAGTTAACAGGTGAGCACTTGTGGCTGGCTGGGACCAATATTGCTCCAGGAGAAGACAGATGTGCACTTGTCTTGGAGGGAGAAAACTGCAGGCTTGAATCCAGCAGCTGAGGACCTGGTGCTTTCACATTGCACCCATTATCCTGGTTGGATGGAATTTGTGGAGTGGATCACAGAGGTGGTAGAAACTTTAGCAAATCTAATATGCCGGCTGCGATGGTGAGGCATGCATGGAAGCAGAGGCAGCAGAATGCAACCAGAATGGAGCAGCAGCACGCCACCAACAGGGACCAATAGCAGCAGCAGGAGGTGCTGATGCATGGCGCAGGATGCGCTTCCTGGGACCAGAAGCGGGGTGGCAGTGGCGAGAACCAGCATCACAGGTGATATTAGTGACAGTATTTATCGCTATGTATATATTCCATAAAAACTACCACGCTCCACAACTTCTCTCCCTGCTCGGTCAAATGTAATGGTGCCGGACCTTGCGGGGTTGGCCTTTTATAAGGCAAAATCCAGCTAGATCCAAAGCCACGTGACATCAGACGTGGGAACCGAAATCTGACCTTATTATACGGATCTGAAAACCAAATCAAACCTGCACATCTTGAGTATCTATTTCCCAAGGGGACCCAAGAGAGATATAGGTGAAGCAGGGAAAGAACAGGGGTAATGAAGAGGACAAGCTTAAAGACGGTGTCTATAAAATGAAAGACCTCCTTCCAGAGCTGCATAATCAATAGACCTGTCCAAAAAACATGGTTACAATACCATTTCATTAGTGGGTAACAAGAGACCGCAACCTGCTGAGTGCAAGCTGAACAAGCCTATACCCACCATCAAGGCCCCATAAAAGACCAAGCCACAATTAGTCTCCACACCGTCACATATTCAGGTTACTGTACCAGTGAGGGAATACCACTCCTCTTTCATACATAAATATCTGTATTATGGAACCACATAAGAAATTGTGTCACAGTGTAATTGGGGCAACAGATAAAACAAAAAGTCACTTAATGCTTTCTACCTCCATTCTCAGATCAGTCCCTACATCAAAGTTTCTTTAATATGATTATTTTGAGTATTAAAGATACAATTACATCATCAACCTTTACCTTATTCCAGTGTCTGCAATCACATAATACATGTCTGAGTAACTCATTTTAAAATATGATTTTACTCAGAGACATTGTATTTCTTCATCAACAGTAAATATACCACATACAAATGACCTTAATTGTACTCTAAGTTTATTCAGGTTTCTTTCCTGTATTTACATTTAGCATACTTTATCTAAAAGTAAATTACATATGGTTAATTAAATCTAATTTAAGTTATCCTTGTTTACACTCTATACCAAAAGGAATTGATTACCCACGTTTCTGGGGTGGGGTGAAAGTCTGGATAGTACGTAAGGGTTGAAGCCTGTCCTTACTGTACTATTGGCATGCCTGCCACAGTTTTAGTGCACTTAGTGCATCAATAAACAGAACACTTTGGGGTATATTTACTAAGCCGCGAGTTTGCAGTGACATTGGAAAGTGGGGATGTTGCCCATGGCAACCAATCAGATTTGCGTTCACATTCTCCAGTGTGTAAAATGAAACTGAAAGCTTGAATCTGATTGGTTGCCATGGGCAACATCTCCACTTTCCAATCTCACTGCAAACTCACGGCTTAGTAAATATACCCCTTTATCTTTGTGTCAAAATACAGGGAATGAGTATTTTCTGTACATAATTTGCGTTTTATCTGCTTTGAGGTCTGGACAAGCTACTTGGTGTTGCCTCTTGATTTAGCAGTGTAACACAAATAATATGTGGTACATATCCATTCATATATGATATTTATATGGAATTCTATATTTTTTATAAATGATATGCAAAAATTCTACTACTTTATTTTAGTCTTTTTTTATGCACAAGATACAAAACAACCACCTTCTAAGGAAATCACATCAGGGGCAGAAAAACATTGAGATTTAGCGTAACTATAACCTGAGAACATTTTTTAGAAGCAAAAGGCTTTAAAACACAAGGCATAGCTAGGCACAACAAAACAAGATCAGTGAGATCAACAGACAGAGGTCTAAATTTACTAAACTGTGGGATTATAAAAGTGGGGATGTTGCCCATAGCAACCAATCAGATTCAAGCTCTGTTTCATTTTACATACTGGAGAATGAGAGCTTGAATGTGATTGGTTTCTCTGGGCAACATCTCCACTTTTCCAATTCCGAGATTAGTAAATTTAAGCCAGAGGCTCTTTCAGGTCTAAGAACAGTGCCCATTGGCACCATCCAATCGTGGAAAACATTTGAAACCCCCACAGAGAAGACGGGATGTTTTGTAGCATAAATAAGGTAGATTAGGTACCCGCTAATATGTTTTCCTTGCTCCTCCATGGCAGCACTACCCTTGGGTTATGTCTTCCCTTATTGGTCCAGGCAGGAAAGGAAAAAAGACACCCTCTGCATAAATCCTCCCCTTCCTGTTAGCCAGATGTCTTTTAACTTCAAAAGCTCTTAGGAAAAAAACGGTTAGTACAGATAACAAAAAACATCCTATATAACCATTACGGGTCGGGAACTAAGGTGCTGCCATGGAGGAACAAGGAAAACATATTAGCAGGTACCTAATCTACCTTTTACCTTGCCCCTCCTATGGCAGCACTACCCTTGGGACCTACCCAAGCAGTACTAGCAAAATATGGGAGGGTAACTATAAATAAAGTATTTACAAGAGACTGCTTAAATAACTGCACTTAAGACTCGTCTACCAAAAGCAGCATCCGAAGATGCTAATATATCAAGCCTATAATGCTTGGAAAATGTATGGACTGAGGACCAGCCAGCCGCTTTACATAACTCCTGGATAGATGCGGCTTCTTTTTCTTCCCAGGATGATGAAATAGCCCTAGTAGAATGGGCTTTTAAATTGGGAGGAGGATCCCTACACCTAATTCTATATGCCTCAATAATAGTGGATCTGATCCACCGGGAAATGGTAATTTTAGATGCAGGGCCTCCCTTGTTACAACCGTCAGGGATCACAAACAACTGCTTAGATGACCTAAAATCTTTGGTCCTCTCTATATAAATGGAAAGAGCTCTGACTAGGTCTAGTCTATGACGTCTCTTTCTTTAGAATTTTTCGGAAGAACTACCTCCTGATTAACATGGAAGGGAGTAGCGACTTTGGGCAAAAATTTTGGGTTTGTCCTAAAGACAACTTTATCTAAGAAAAAATTGAGATAGGGTTGTTCTGCCCAAAATGCCTGGATTTTCACTCACCTTGCAGATGTTACCGCTACTAGAAAAACTACCTTCCATGTTAAAAACTTTAGGGGAACCTGGTCTAAGGGCTCAAAAGGTGGGTCAACTCGAACCTCCAACACCAGATTTAAATTCCACAGGGCTACTGGGTTACGGAAGGCCGGTCTAATTTTAGAACATGCCTGAATAAACCTAGCCACATATCTATTTGTGGCGATATCAGAGTCTAGCATGGCTCCTAGTGCTGAAACCTGCACTCTCAATGAACTTGTGGAAAGCCCCAAGTCCAACCCGGCTTGTAGGAATTCCAGAATCGAGGAGACATTCTGGGGTTGCTTTAATTGGAGCCTACAGAAATCAATAAACTTCGCCCACACAGAGTAGTAAACCTTAGTCATTGAATTTTTACGTGCTGCTAGCAATGTGTTAATTACTTTAGCTGAGAAACCCTGGTTCTTTAAATTGGTCCTCTCAGCAGCCATGCCCTGAGATTGAGGGTTTCTGGAGCCGGATGAACTAGATGCCCCTGCAGTAGGAAGTCTCTAATTCTGGGCAGCCTCAGAGGAGAGACATGCCTGTATTACTGCCACCAACTCAAGCAGATTAGAGTGCTCATTGGACATAAACATAGGCCAGGTACCTTGAGCCCAATTCTACCCACATACAGCCCCCCAACCGGAGGAGCTAGCATCCGTGGTGATAACAACAGGTATAGTAGAACGGAAGAATCTACCTAACAAGAGTAATGATCGCTTTACTGCCGGATAGGGGAAGGACTGAAAAAGTCTCTGGGCCTCTTGAGAAATTCTATCTTGTACCCTGAAGATATAATCTCCAGGACCCATTTGTCTCTCGTAGTCTCTTCCCACTGAGGTAGGAAGTTGGCTAGCCTTCCCCCCACTCTCCCGTCTAATCTGGCGTCATTGGGATGGGCCAAATTGGTCTGTCCTGTCAGTACTCCTGAAGGGACGAAAATTAGCTCTGCCCACTGACGAGGAGTACCCTCTCCTGTAAGCTCTCCCTGGTCTATAAGTCCTCACTTCTTTAAACTCAGAAGGAGTGAACCTAAGGGCCCTAGAAAAGTAAGGTCTTTTAACTCCCCTATCCTGGGGAAGCCAGGCCGATTTACCCCCGGAAGAGCGGGAGATAATATCGTCTAGGCCTTGGCCAAATAAATATTCCCCTGTAAAGCGCAAAGAAATTAATCTATTTTTAGACTGTAGGTCTGCCGCCCACGGTTTGAGCCATAAAGCTCTTCTGCCCACAGCTATGGCGCCTCACATGGAAACTCTGCTGTTATCTGCATATTTTGGACGGACTGCAATAATGTAGACCTCTTAGCCCCTTCTAGCAAATCATCTTCCAGACCATTTAACCACCCCCTGAGGACCCTAGCGGAAATCGCAGAGGAAGTAGCGGGTTTAAGGGCTGCCCCTGCAATAGAGTGTAACTTTAAAAATGGTTTCAAATTTTTTATCCATGGGATCCCTAAAGATATTGAGATCTTCTAAAGGTAATGTAGTTTTACTTGACAACCTAGCCACTGCTGCATCTGCTTAGGGATATCCTCCCATGTCTTAACATCCTGGGGAGGAAACGGGTACATTTAGAGAAAGTAGACACAGCCGGGGCTCTTCTCTCAGGAGTTTTCCATTCATTAAGTATGACATCCTTGAGAGGCTGGGAGAGAGGAAAAGTTTTAGACACTTTTCTGGTATCTACAAACAACAGATTATTAAAAGCAAACTGAGTAACAGGTTCCTCAATATTCAGGGAAGAGTGAATATGTTCAATGAGACTTGACTAGGTCCGGGTTAAAGCCAGGCTCTTGTAACAACGCTTCTTCATCCGAGAGAACCGACTTATCAAGGAGTAAAACATCCTCCCTATCAGAATCGTCAGACAAATCACTAATCACCGAGCGTGGTCTCTTAGAGGCAGCTTTGGAAGGTGCTTTTAATGGGAGCAAATGTAGAGGCCAATTCAGTTTTAACCCCTTCCCGCCCTGCGCCGTATATATACGGCGCAGCGGGAAGGTCCTTAATGCCCAGCGCCGTACATGTACGGCGCGGGTTTAACTGTCTCCCCCGCGACATCAGGATCGTGATGGCAGCTGTCACTGACAGCTGCCATCATAAGGATGCCGGGGGGGGACCAAAATTATTGGT